>VYZU01009230.1:0-263810 GCA_013401355.1 Ceyx cyanopectus
CCTGGGGAAAACTACTGAACTGTTGCAGTCCATTTACATTGGCCTGCTCCTTTTTCTAGGCTGGTGCCAAGTTATTCTTAATTCCTCAAGGCACCCGAGATCTTCTGCATGAGCCAGACATGGACAACTTGGCAATGCTTTCCACATCCTTTTCCTCCCCTTTGCTTGCTTCCCAGTTACTTCTGACTTGACTAGAGCAAGGGCTGCTTGTGGCAGCCAGACGTGGCAGAAGTGAGGCAGGGCAGTGCCCTGGCTTTGGGCAGCTGGCTCAGGGAGCTTTGCTCGACGTGGGCAGTGTGGGAGGAACCTGAAGGAACAGCTGATGCAATGGGTGGAACAACCACAGCTAGCCCTCATGAGAGGAAGGTCCAAATGCCCACTCCCCTGTTTCTTCTCGTGTGACCCTGGAAAAGCCACCTAACCTGTCAGGGTTTTGGTTCCCAGGCTGTAAAACCAAAGCAAAAGCAGCTGGTCACCAGAGCCATTGCTAGTGGTGAAAACAACCCCTGCTGCTGCAGCACTGCCATGCCTGCAGGCCTGGCCACGGCCTGTAAAACAAAACTCTGTTTAAAAGTTAGTTTCTATTCCTAGACCCCACACCCTGACAGTTACTTTCTTCCTGCCTTCTAGAAATTTTTCATAACCTGAATTTCTTTGCTGAGTTTTCTAAGAAGACATGCTGGTGATTGAGTCTATGAGGAGGGGCAAGGCCAGCTGCTGCACATCTCATTTGTCTCCCTCCAGCTGAAAACCTTGCCTGTCTGGCACTGCCTGGGGCTCGTGTGCTGGGCCAGAGGCAGCATGTGCTGGAGCTCCCAGTCCTGATTCTTCTCCCAAAGCTTTCTGGCAAGGAGGAGGGTGAGGGCATTGTGTGTCAGCAGCAGTGTCACAGGGTGGGAGACAGCACTGTGCTTTCTGACTAGAAGGAGTTTTCAGAGGCGTTTTGGACCTGGCAGAGGAGACAGATAAACTTTGGATGCAGCTGAGCAGAGGATCCAACCATGAGGTTCAGATTGTGTTTCAGTGGGTGACCCACAGCTCACAACCCATCCATTCTGCTAGAGCACAATGCCCTTGGGCATTAACTCCTCAGACTCAGCCAGACTCCCAGCAAAGTGTTAACTGGGAGTGACAGTCAGAAACTGGGTGTCTGGAGCAGAGCTCTCCCCACTGAGCACTGATCAGCCAGATGCCTCACCAGCACAGTTCCACTTCAGGCACATTTTTACAAGGGAAAAAATGCAGAGTATCCAGATTTACCAGAACTGGCTTCACCTCGGGACAGGCCCCTTGTCAACAAGAGAGCAGAAATCAGCAGACAGACTTTCCCTCTGAACACACAATGGCTTTGTGAAGGTCTGGGGGCTCAAAGCACACCTTTGCTGGGCACAGACTGTACCGTGAGCTCTTCCACCTGAGAAGCATTCAGGGGTCTTTCCAGAGCCCCCTTGCTCCTCCCAGGAGGACAGCAGGTAGAGTCAGGCCTGTGATGTATCCCGAGGCCAGGCTTGGCCCCCCCAGAGCTGTGGGGAGGTGGACGAGGTGAGTTTCATCTGGCAGCTGCTCTCAGCTTTAATTATGGAAAGCTTAAGCCCTCAAAGCATCTCTCTGATGAAAATAAGAGGAACTGCAGCTATTGCCTGGCTTTAATACAGAACAATTAATCAGCCTGGTGGAGCCAAAGTAGGTCTGGGTTGACTGGAAAGGTTAATGGATCTTCAGAGTGTTTAAAGAAAAGCCTTAGCTGGAGTTCCAGACCTGCAAGGAAACGTGAAACCAGGGCTGTGCTCTGGCTTTGTGCTTGGTACAAACATCTTGCAGAGCCTGGAAACTGCTTTTGATGATCATCCCAACTCCCCTTTCCTCAGTGTAATCCCCCTTTCCTGATTGCCCTCCCTGTGAAGGCTCCAGCTCTGCCCAGAGCTTGGCAGGGGGCTGTGCCCCTTCCTCAGCCCCAGCAGAGGCTGGCACGTGCCAGGCAGTTTCCCAGGGCCAGGTACCCACACTCAGGCATTTCTGCTGCTCTGATCCAGTTTTCTTTTTGCCTGACAGCACCTTCCAGCTTCCAAGCAGTGTCCTGGTTTTTCTGTTGTGCCACAGGAAGCATCAGTTCCTTCCCAGCCCTGCCTCAGTGTCTGGATCCACACTGTGCCTTTCCAAGCTTCAGGCTATCAGGTGTTGCTCCTTTCTTCTCCCTTCCGTGTCCTTGCTCCCACCACTACTCCCCCAGCTCCCTGGCTTGCAACATCTACTTTCACTTCCATTTTGTCATTTTCTGCCAGTATTTTGCATTCCCATCTCCCCAGCAGAGACTCTTTCTCTTTGCTCACTGCTGTCTGTATCCCCTCCAAATTCAGCTGCAAATTTAATTTGGTTGCTGCTCAGTCCTGCCACTATTAACAAACAGCAATGAAAAGATTAACACACAGTCATGAGCTTAAATTATCCATTTAGTTCTGCTGCTTTCTATTCTGTTTGCAAAAGACTTCTCAAAAAAAGGGCAAAGTTCTGAGCCAGTCTTCTGGGGTTTTCTGTAAAATTAGCACAAGTCTAGTCAAGTCACTGGAATTTACTGATTTATCTAAGGATATCACTTTCGGATTTCTTGTTACTTTTGACAGTTTTCAGAGCTCTACAGCAAATAATACATAGACATGCTTCATCTTTTGTGGAAGTTGTTTACCCAAGCATGGCTGTAATCCTCTGTGGGGACCAAGGAGTGGCTGCCTGCTCACCTCGGATGGCACTGCTGCTAATTCCTCACGTTTTCTGCTTCCCATTGGCAGTCACACTTCCCTACAGACGTAGGGGTGGGCTGTCCTGACACGGGCAGGGAGAGGTGTGACCCCCCACTCCACAGCCTGTGGGGAGCAGAGACCTTCACTCTGCCTCTCAGCAGGGCAACAGCAGCCAGCAACGAGCAGAGGTTTTCCTAAGCAATCAGAGAATCTGGGCTGGCAGACCCCACGCCCTTGTTCTGACCCTGGTTAATGAGTTAGCTGGTAGAACTGCAGCATGGCAGGCTGGGCAGACACAGGTGGCAGTGGCATGGCACAGAAATGACAGTGAGAACAGGAATGGAAGCAGGAAAAGACTGAGCTGTGCCTGAGAGAAGCCTGTCTCCTGCAGCTCATGACAGACTGGGATGCAGCCAGGGCACTTGCTGTGGCTCTGGCCATGATGGATGGTTTGTCCCCCAGTGGATGCTGGAGGATGCTGGGGAGTGTCAGATGCCCCCAGGGGGTCTCGAGTGCCCCGAGCTCCAGACCAGGACCTACCAGAATTAACTGTGCACAAGGTGTGAGAAGCAGCTGCTGTTCCAAGCACTGAGGAGCTGCTCAGGAGTCAGGAGGAGGAGCAGGACCTGAGAAGGAGGTCAGGGTGCTTCCCGTGGGATCGGGCAGGTATCTGTATTTTGCTCTCCAAAGGGAGGTGTTTGTGGAAAGATGAAATGAAGACACAGGTGTCGTGGCAGTGTCTGAAAGGGAAGGATGCTGATGAGCAGCATTTGGCTGTGGGAATGCTCCCCACAGCAGCTGTACTGCCACAGACTCAGAACAGCAGTGAGTGCTGGGGTGGTGGTGTAAAGGTGATGATGGGTAGTGCTGGGGGTGCAGATGAGTTTGTCACACCTGGCTGACCAGCTGCCCTGCTGTCCTTTGAAGGGGATGTTGGAGATCAGTAGCTGCACTGGCCATGAGATCAGGTGCATACCCTTCACTGGAGCCTACTGGGGCTCAGCTCTCAGCTGTGTCTTGTAGCTGTCCTTGAGAAATGCACATGATAAACAACAGCAAAGAGACTCTGGTGCCTCAGCCTCAGATCCAGCCCATCTGCTCTTAGCCTGCTTGGCCCTGGGGCTGAAAGGGTTAAAGCTGCCATCACTCAGTCCCACTTGATTTTGTCTCTGAATTCTTCAGCTTCTTAGTGGGTCTGTCTCTTGTGAAAGCTGTAGCTTCAATCTGCACGTGTTGACATCTCTGTGTCTTGAGGAGTGGAAATGCTGAGGAGGGTCGTGGCTTCTCTAGGGGCATCAGCACTCCACAGCTATCTACCTTCATAAATCCTCCAGCCACAACTGCACAGATATTCTGAGCTGCATGCAAACTTTCACATGCGATTACCTCATACTCCCATCTTTTTGGATATTTGGAAGGCAGTGATGCTTTCCTGTGGTACTGCTCCTGTGGCAGTGTAAATGGTGTGTCCATTTGAGGAACCACTCCTCACACTGCATAGAAAACAGCCCACAAGGACAGCTAAAAGGAACCTTTTCTGGGATTCACATGTGGAAAATTTTAAGAGCAACAAAAATGTCTCACAATCATCATCTAACTAGAAAAAGTCTGGCTTGGACAAAATGTCTTATCTGAAGTGAAGAATTTAAGGATTTTTAACAAGAGAAAATTCATGTTAAGGACTAAATGCTCGAGGGAATGTTACACCCTTCTCCAAAAGGCTGAAGAAGGAGCTATAGCTGCTTGTGCTGGAGTATCTTCTGCTCAGGTCCATGCAAGCCTGTGCCCCAGGAGCCTGGAGGCTGGGTCATCCCCTAGGCAGGACACCTCTGCTGAAGCCTTGCCTCAGAACCTCTGCAGGTCTCCTCTGCAGACACTTCACTCACTGGCACACCCTGAGTAAGCACTGCTGTTGTGTCAATTGCCTGCTCTAACCTTTGAAGCACGTCCAGAAACATCAGGAGGATTTGCTTTGGGAAGATAAACATCTTAATGCTTTACATTTTCCTCTCTGTTTAGCCAATTTAACACACACACAAAGGCACAGATTGCAGATTGCCTTCAGTTTTAGGCAGGCACCAAGTTCCCTGTTGGGCAAGGAGCCTTTGACCAACAGGCACGCTGCCCACCCCTGGGAACCAGTGCACTCCTGAGGTGTCCTGGAGTCCCAGCAGAGCCCTGCCCATGAGGCAGCTGCAGTGTGCCAGCAGTGCCCACTTGCCTGGCTGCAGTACTGCCTCGGGCTGATTCCAAGGTGCTGGACTTCACAGGCAGCCTGGACTTTTCAAGCCATGGGCTGGAACTGCTGAACATGCCACTTATGAGACATTGTCTTGCTGGAACTCCCTGAAAACTGCAATCTCACCAAGCATTTGCATTTTTCTTTCCAGCTTCTGTACCCTGAAACTGTTCAGAAAATAGAGACTGGTTCCGCAACAGCAGATAATTTGCCAAGCACAAATCACACTCCAAGCTAGATTTCAGAGTGGCTAAACACCCTTCCCACCAACCCCACAAGACATTTTATAGTAGGTTCAGAAAAATATTCCTAAATAATGGGCTTCCTTCATGGACCAAAAATTAGCTTCTTTGAGCTGCTCTAATCCCAAGGTCCCTGTCATATGGATGTCTGTAATGTCATGCAGTGTGACATGAAAGAGAGAGCAGGACCTCTGGCCTTCCCTCCCACCTCATCACCTTTCCAGCTTGTGCACTTTGCTAGTGCCCTTAGCTCTGAAGCTCAGCAGAGCAGCGGGTAAGGCAGCTGCCCGTTGGCATGAGTGATGCAGCTGTGTTCCTTCCTCAGCACTGCCAGGGTGCTGAGCACTGCCAGGGTGCTGTGCCACTGCTTGTGACAGCAGCAGTGTGCTGAGGAAGGCCCGAACTGCAGGGGAAGGGCTCCTTGTGAGCAGCAGGAGACACACGGGGCGAGCTGGTGCTCACTGAGCTATGGCAGTCACTGCATGGTGACTGGAAAGCTGAGTCCTTTCTTTCTCCAAAGCATAGCAGTGCTGCAAGCAACAGTCTAGATTTAGGTGAACTCACACTGTGACAAACTGAGCATGGAGAAAACACATTTCTTGTCCATAAAAGGGCAGCTCACACATCCACAGAGGGTAGCTCTGATTTTGCTGCAGTTCCAAACTATGAAGTGGGGACTCACTGTTGCTCAAAGGACTTTTACTTAGCATGGATAGAGGATTTTCTAGTAAAACTTCCTTTTTTTGTCATCTGAAAAAGAAAATGGTTTCCCTTTTTAAACAGAAGATGGTGATCTTTTGAACTTGGAAAGTGTTCTGTCCAGAAGGTCTGATATTTCCATGGTTTCTTCTGGGAATAAGAAAGATTTGCAAAATCTTGAGTCCATTCTGATCTTTCTGAACAAGATTGTTCCATTTAAGGGCAGGGGGACGGGGTGGGATGTCAGGTGTCCTCCTGTCCTTGAGTATTTCCAAGTGCTGTCGGTGTGTCATGTGTGCCACCGTGCATGGGAAGAGGAAGAGTTAGGTCAGGGTGCATGAAATACTGATGAAACACTGAACTGACACAAACAGAATTCGGGGAACAGTTGCACTCCCTGTGAAGTATAATGAGCTGGTTGGTGTCGTCAGTGGAGCACAGTGGAGTTCTGTAGGCGTCTGCATCCACACGGTGCAGGTGTCAGGGAACCCGGTGCCAGCGCTCCTCTAGGAACCGTCCGTGTAACGTTTTCCTGTTGGCTGTTTCCTTGCAGATCTTACAGGTGAACAAGGTGATGTCCATCTTGTTTTATGTGATATTCCTCACGCACCTTCGTGGCATCCAGTCTACCACCATGGATCAGAGGAGCCTGCCGGAGGAGTCGATCAATTCTCTAATCATCAAGCTCATCCAGGCAGACATTCTGAAGAACAAGCTCTCCAGGCAGACGGTGGACGTCAAGGAGAGCTACCAGGGCACGGGGCAGAGGGCCGCGCAGCAGGCCGCGGGCGAGGCCGCCGGCGAGAGGCCGTCCTTCCAGCCGCTGGCCTCGGTGGACAGAGACCTCCTGCGGCAGCACCAGCGCTACAGCTCGGCACGCGTGCTGCTGAGCCACAGCACGCCCCTGGAGCCGCCGCCCCTCTACCTGGCCGAGGACTACGTGGGGAGCCCGGCGCCCAACAGGACGTCCCGCCGCAGGAGGCACGCGGAGCACAAGGGCCACCGGGGGGAATACTCCGTCTGCGACAGCGAGAGCCTGTGGGTCACGGACAAGTCCTCCGCCATCGACATCAGGGGCCACCAGGTGACTGTGCTGGGGGAGATCAAGACGGGCAGCTCCCCGGTGAAGCAGTACTTCTACGAGACCAGGTGCAAGGAGGCCAAGCCGGTGAAAAGCGGCTGCCGGGGCATCGACGACAAGCACTGGAACTCCCAGTGCAAGACCTCCCAGACTTACGTGCGGGCGCTGACCTCGGAGAACAACAAACTGGTGGGCTGGAGGTGGATACGGATAGACACCTCCTGCGTCTGTGCCTTGTCCAGGAAAATCGGGAGAACATGAGGCCGCAGCTCTTCGCTATATAAATTATTACTTTAAATTATACGATATGCATGTAGCATATAAATGTTTATATTGTTTTATATATTATAAGTTGACCTTATTTATTAAACTTCGGCAAATCTACAGTATATAAGCTTTCTCTCTCCGTAAACAAGAGCAAGGGTGTGTGCCTCTGCTGTGGGCAGCTCCAGGGTTTCTAGATGCTGTTTGTGACGCTGCTTGCGGGCAGATACCGTATCCTTCCTGTAAAACCTCTGTAAAACCAGTATTTCTCACTCAGTATTGTCGAGACAGTGACTGTCATTTAGTAAACTTGTTAAAAACCAGCCCCGTGCCAAGAGTCGTGTACATATTTATCCTCCAGATCCCCAGCTCCTCGCGTGCAGCTGGCTCCTAGCGCCAGAGCAGCAGTGGGCCGTGGTCTGTGCTACAGCCTTCGGATGCTATCAGCAGGTAGCCATCCAGTACAGTTCCTGGGTCCTGTGCCAGTTTCTTCCAGTGAAGTGACTGTTTTCCTTCTGTTAGCATCTCCAAACGCCCCCTAATAGTCCAGCAACTTCATGTTTTTGAAGCACATTTGTTTCTCAGCTGTTTCTCATGCTGCCAGTTAGTCATAGAAAAACTATGAAAAATATCTAAAATATTTGTAGCAGAAACTCCCCGAATGCAAGAACCGGACTAAATGGATTGTTAATGTAATACACTAAAAATTATCTCTTCAGAATTTAGTATTTATTGCGATCAGCCCCTTTCCTCATCACATGAATTGATTAACTTCTTGAATGGTTGGATCACTCCTCTCTGAGCTTGTCTCCTAGCTCCACTGGGGACAAGAATAATTGAATGCTGGTCTATTACACAGCAGCTGTATAATGCCCTGGTGGGATCTCAGCCCCATAAGAGCCTAGTCACAGCTCTCCACCACATTACGACTGGGCTGCACTGTTCCCTGTGTCCAGCCAGACCTCCACACACACGCAGGGGTGAGGAACACCAGCCACTTTTAGCCAGAAAAAAAGCTTTTGAGAACCACCCAATTCCAACATGAGGCCAGGGTGTTTACCTCACAGGAAATATCACCACCTCTCAGTGCTAAATCCAAACTTCCTTCAAGCAATAGTGACTTCAGAGCTACAATACCAAGTCAACTGTTAGAAGAAAGGATGTAATTTAACAAGGACCTCAGCATCTGCTGACAGAATTCTTCCAGTGTTCTCCTTCCTTGGCAAACATTTTAATCTAATTAAAAAAAAAATCCTCCACTGAGCTTTTTCTAGTTTAACTAGTAAGAAAGCTTCAGTTTCAACTAAATTACTCTGCTTGGAAGGACACACTTCTTTTTAGGAGTCCCATCCCACTGAAATGTTTTGCAAGTTAAAAGCCTGGTTTTACACCCTGAGTTGACAAATAAAGATGGGTTTCAGATGCTGTGATTGGCAGCAGGTAGCATGGATTGGTAACTTTAGAGCTCTCCATGCTTCAGTGTTCCAGGTAGGTCTGTGTCTGTCAGAAGGCTGAACTGGCTTGGTGAAACCCCACTAACTGGAATACACCTTGTTCCCACACCGTGGCTGCCACACCAGGTCACAGTTCTGGGCAAGATGTGCAAGGAATTGTTTATAGCAGTGTAAACAACCCCAGAGTGGAGCCTCATGCTGCTCACTGAAATAAAGGGGGTTCAAAGACAACAATTTGCCATTTTCCACCACAAATGCAGTAAGGGGAACTGGTCTTGGACGATGAGTTTGAAATGACTTCCCAGTTTTTTCAATGCGTGTTAAGTAATTAAAAAAAAAAACAACAACTCAGAATGGTAGTTAATTTGTGTTCTAAACCCCCTCCCGCTGGGCAGCTCAGATGCTCTGTCAATACTGTTTTGCCAGTAGATCATTATTAACACACACTTATTCAGCTTTTCTCCCCCACGATATTCTGAACTCGCCTGCTTGTGTCAAAATGTATTTTCTCCATTTTTCCCCCACCCTCGTTTTTTCCAGTCCATTTAGTAAGAGTTACACAAACGCTCCGCTGAGCTTTGGGAAACCATCTGCATTTATTTTATCACCTTTGAACATGTGTTCAGGAATGAAGCCTGCGCGCGGAGTTTACTGCTACCCAGAGACTTGTGCGGCTGCTCCAGGAAGGAACCTTGCGAGGACTGCAGAGCTCAGACCCTCCCTGCTCCGTCCCTGCTCCCTGCTGCTGCACCCTGCGAGTGTCCCGCTCAGCTCCACAGCCCCAGCAGGGAACCGGGGCACCCCCAATGAACCAGCTAACCACCTGCTGCTCCTCGCCTCCCCGCCAGCGCCGCACAGCCCCGACTGGCTGCTCCCCGCGGGAGCTCTGGGAAAAGCCACGGCAGAAATCCTGTGTTCTCCACGTCCCCAGCCGTGGGATTCATCGAGCACGGGGGACGGGGCCCAGCAGAGCAGCAGCAGCAGGAGCAAGAGGAGGAGGAGGAGGAGGAGGAGGAGGAGAGGACAATAAGCACTCCAGCTTGTGAGCAGCACAAGGCTGTGCTCCATGTTGGAACAGTCTGAAGTGTGGAAGGGCTGTTTTCTGCAGTGCTTTGCCTGTATTTTGTTACAGCAGATGGCAGAATGACGAAGCAAACACAGATGTGGTGTAAAAAAAGTCAGACAATGTGAGGATGACAAAAACTTTCCTGGGAAAGTCGGCCCTTCGCTCCCGCCGAGGGTCTGAGCAGCTCTGTGCAGGTTGTTGCAGAGCTCAGCACTGACACTCCCACTTACATTACTGAACTAATCTCTCTGGCAAAAAAAATGTGTTTTTTCCTGAAAGTCACTACATTCACAAGCTGGATCATTTTCTTGTTTTTAATTGTAATCTCTCTCTGCTCTGGTACCTCTGCTGAACAGCAAACAGTAAAGCTTTCCACTAACGTTCCCAAACAGAGATTTCTCCTTTGTTTGCTGCTGGGCTTTGAAGGCAGTGGCACCTGAAAGCCACCCTTGCACTGAGGAACCAGCCTTTTGATGTGATGACCTCATGTTTCCGGGCATTTTGATCACAGGGCCCTATTTTGGAGCTGTTAGCCACACAAGTAGGTGAGATTATTTAGCTGCTGTAAACCATGCTGGAGCAGTGGGTGTGTGGCACAGCCAGCAGCAAGAAGAGACTGAGGTAGCCTTGTGTCACCTCTGCACCCCCTGCCCACATCCCCTGCTCTGTTCTCAGTCTCCCCAGCCCAGCTGCAGTGGCTCAGGGGCTGCAGTCAGCAAGGGCTGAGGTGCCAGCAGACCTGTGTTCAAAGTTCTTCATTGCCTTGTCCAGTCCCAGGATTTACTTTGGAACTGTATGATAGCACATACACACAACTAGCAGCAATTCGCAAACCTGCACATGGAAGTCTGCAGTAAAATACTGTCTAGCACTGTAAATAACTTCTGTTGATTCATATTTCTGTTCTCAGTGTCTGGGAAAGGAATTTTAATGCAAACAGTGCTGGGTTTTTTCTTACACGTGGTATTTTATTTAATAATCACCTCTAGTTACGTTTTGTAGATGTCTGCAGTGTGCAGTGTTTGTAGATAACGGAGCAGAAACGTGGCTTTGAAGCTGCTGGGCAATGTAAAAGTTTCAGGCCCCACATCTGTACAGTAGGTAGTTAAACCAAACCTGTGAAAGGGACAGAATCTGCTTCTCAGGCTCAGAGATTCAGTGTTTTAAACTATTGAATGGCAGTGTGTGACTGCCATGAAGTTCAGAAGACTGGAATCTGCTCCTTTCTGCACTGCTGGCAGAGCACACACCATAACTCCAGTGCATGAGCCAAATCACAGGCCAGAGCACGATCCCTGAACTTATGTCCTGAGGAAAATAAATCCAGGAAGGAAATTTTTCTGTCCTGCAGAGAGTGGGAGATTGGCTGGCAGTGCCACAGTGGAGTCTTGCTCCCAGGCAGCCCTCTGTGCAGTGACAACAAGGACCTGTTGGAAGGTGAGGAGACAGAAGCTGGCCTTCTGGAGAGCTGAAGGGTAGAAGAGGATGAACGGGGCAGTAATTGGTACACTGGTTTCCTGGAAACTAGAGCCATCAGCCTTTGTGCTCCTGCTGGTCCCAGTGTAACTCAGAGGAACGTAGCCCCTGGGTCAATAATCTTGGCTGGCTGGGATTCCTGGGACTTGGCCTCAGGACATGGTACTTCTCACAGGGCAAACGTGGAAAAAAACCCTTCTCCCACCATAATCAGATAGCAGCAATTATGCAAAAGGCGGTTCTCATGGGAACAATTTCGGCTTAAACTCCCATGGTTGGTTTTTTTTAATTGTTGTTACGTTTGTGGGTTTTCCAGGGAAATGGAAGATAGGGGATCCTGGAAAAGGCCTGCTGCATTCTCCAAGGGAGATGAGGACAGTGGAGAGTGGGTGTCAGGAAGAGGAACCTCCTGCTTTAGTAGTTCCTCAGTGATCTGTTTTCCCTTCAGGTTTGCTCTTTCTGTGTTGGTGGCCGAGGGTGCAGAGCTCTGACAGCCCCTGCTGCAGGGAGTGTGTGTGTGAGAACAGAGCAGCCCTGCATCGAGGAGGGCACCAGCCCTGTGGCTCCTGCTTCTTTTCCTGGGTGCCATGGAGACTGGGATGTGTCAGCAGCACAGAAAGGGAGAGCAGTGCCAGCCTGCTGCCAGCACTGCCCCAGCACAACATGAATGGACACTGGACTTCAGGAGAATTAGCCCCAGTTTTTACTGATAAAATAAAGCCTGGAATTATGTCTGGGACATTCAGAAGCAGGTGGTGAGCTCTGCACTGGATCAGACTCAGTTTCTCTATCCTGTTTAGCTTCTGCTGTATAAATTCATGAAGAAAAACAAATAATGTGGTAGATTACAGGAGGCCTACACTTATCTGCTGTATCAGGTTTAAACTGCCACCTCCTGCATGGAGAGAGTGCTGTCAGATCTCAGATGGATTCCATGCAGCTCACCAGGGGCTTTCCATGGCATCAGCTGAATGGTCTCCCCTGAGGACTACCTCCCAACATTAACTTTGCTTCATGCTTCAGATGTCATTTGTCAGGCTTAGTTCTGCTCAAGGAAATGATGAGAAAGCAGCAGGAGTTAGATTGGCAGGTACTGGCATTTGGACTTAAATTCTGACATCCATAACTCCTGTCAGCACAAGGAACAGTGGAAAATTCAGAGAGCAATTGCACACTACAAGCTCAGAGTGCTCTTGCTCAGAAACAAATCTGCTTTAGACAGCAGCAGACTAAGCTAAGGTGAAGAACCCAGTCCTGTTCAACAGAGATGCCTGCCCATTCTATTCAATTCACCAGAGACTTCCACTTCTGGCTTTCCCAAGCATTTTTCAGTAACCACATACTGTGCATCACTGTCGTGATAACTTACTACGTTAGGAACAATCCAGAACTACAATAATAATAGAAACAGAAATTCTTCATGCTGGGTGAGCATCACAGCTTGAATTTTGTAGCCTTTACCAGCCTTCAGCAACAGCTCAATGTGCAACCTGTGAATGCAGCTTAACTCTGTGGGCTTGGAAAACGTGAGAATTTTCTCTTATCTGCTTTTCAATAAAGTCTCCATAAACATCCAAGATTTTACAATCCCTAAATGTAATCTGGAGTGTCTGCTTCTGTCAGCCCTCAATTAATTCATTATGCCATGAAGTGATTCCTGAGTATTCCCTTGCCCCAAGCAATGTGGAACAGTGCAGGCTCCAGAGCCGAGTTAAAGTGAGTGTTGCATAACTGGGAGGGCAGAGAACTGGACACAGATCCTGCCTGGCCACCCCCGTTCACCTTCAAAACCACTTTCCAGCAAGATGAAAGTGCTGGGGCTATTTCTTTTCTGCATCTGCTGTGTGGCTCTGACTTAAATGCTGCTTAATATCCTCCTGCTGTCGGGATAGGTGAGCACCCTTCACTGAGGAGGCCCAGAGGTGTTTAAAAGGACTAACAGCTGCCAGTGGAGCTGGCAGGCCACTGTTAAGAAAGCACTTACACTTCACAGCTCTCTTCCCTCCACATTTAATTCTGGTTCTGAATGAAGTGTCTGTGTCCCTGCCTTGAAGGAACACAGGTTGTATTGCTGTGTAGATAAAGAAACAGTTACCATCCTGGACATGGGAAACAACAACTCTAAGAAAAGCCATTTCAGTCTGAAGTTGAGCTATAAGGTACTACTCAGGGTAAACCAGATTGCTGTTCCATTCCTTCCTAATTAGTTCTCCGGATTAATTTATTAGCCTGTCACCCACATGTGAGGGAATGTCACCCACATGTAAGGCAAGGTGGCCAAACCCAGACTGTGAGATGAATTATTGGGCCAGCTGGAAACAGCTTGTGTGCTACAGGCTGGTCAGCCCTGATTTAGGGACTGATGTATTCCATCATCAAAGGCTTTTTTAAAAGGGACAAAATGAGGATATATTCCTTTTCTGGCAGGATCACAACCTCATTTGCAAACCACTTTGCTCCCCAGCACAGACAGATTAAAAAAAAAACAAACTACATATGAGGACAAAGTATATTGGGCTAATGGAGAGATTTTTATTTTTTTTTTGAGTCAGCTCTCAGAAAACATGACTCTAGCCCATAAAGGAATGAGTTTTGCTTTAAAGTAATTAAAAATACAGTAGTTAATCACAAGCAACTATACATCTATATACTCACTGTTTCCCTTTTGCCCTTGGTACTAGACTGACTATGAAATGGCTGTAATTATTATTTTGTTTTTACAGACCTACTGTGCTCTGCAATTCCAGAAGCCTCCCCTGGGCTGGGAGACTTGCCCCTAGCCCGTTTACCCATAAATCTTAGCTAGGGAAAGGAAAGGGGCATGGGCTGAGAAGCACAGAGCAGCATTCTGACTGAAGTTACTCCATGAAGAGGATGTCCCAGGTGTTTTCAGCGAAGTGTGCGCTCTGAGAATGAGATCAAGGCTGTCAGCACTGGCTGCAAAGAAGGGGTCACGAGACAGCGTGCTCAGGGGATGGAAACCCCAGGGCAAACAGCTCCAAGGAGTGACAAAAAGAGAGGGGTAGAGCGAGGGAGAGCAAGGGATGAAGAGACAGCTTCTTGGGACATGTGGCAGTGGGGACAAAATGCCAGTCCTCAGGTAAAGATGTGCAGTCCACAGTGGGGGTGACGAGTGAGGTACGAGGCACTCGGGCTCTGTGGGCTGGGCAGGTACAGGATAAAGCAGGAGCCTGACTGGGGTTCAGGAACGCCGTGGCCAGGAGCTGAAGGCCACCCACGCAGATCAAACGGGAGAGCACTAATGGGAAAGACACTGTGCAAGTCAAAAACATAACCCGTTCCTTAATGTGGGAACACAGGGCTGTAAAGTAACAGCTGTGCAGAGGGCAGAACAAAGGTGGGTGAGTGGAAAGACACCCTCAGGCTGGGGAGGAGTGGGCCCTGGCAGGCCCGCGGCCAGGCCGGCTGCGCGAGGGAAGGGCCGGGCCGCATTCCCCCACATGGCACCTCAGCTCTGGCACACGGGCCAACAGCAGCCTTCAAAGCAGTGCTGAAATACTAGACGTTTTGAAAGGATTTCCCACTATAGTGATGTGGTTCCCATGACAGAAGCCAAGGAGTAGGAAGGCAGCACATCAAAACACATTTGCATGCACTTGGGAACGGGCGCCTTTCCCTGCCCATAAGGGCAACGCGCGGACTCCCAGCCCGTGGAAAGCCTTCCCGTGGCACCTGCAGCAAGGCAGGATGCTCACAGAGCAGCCTCCACTGGTGAGGGTGTTTGAAGCACTTCACACCCCACGGTCATGTTGAACCCTGCAGGGTATGACACCCACCCCGATCTTCCACTGCCACAAGGGCGCCAGCTGGCCCTGCAGGCTCAGCTGCTGTCACTGCCTGGCCGAGCACACACACAGACCATCGTTAGGTTTCAGAGTCCCTGCACAGCACACGGGCACGCTTCAGTCTGGGGGAACAGTGCAGAGCTCATCTCAGCTGTCAGTGCCACCTCTGGCTGACAGTGAGCACAGGCATCACTCGAGGCGCCAGCAAAGAACCACGGGTCACAAGATGCAGGCAAACACAAGCTCAGGACTTGAAAACACTCTGCACTTCCCAACCATCACACTTTGTAGCAGCACTGGACAGTCCCTGGCACTCTCTGCACTCTTCTTTCTGCCCATTCAGCATTCCCTGCTGTTACAGCTCTTAAGTGTTCCTTTCAAGCTCCCTACAAAACAAATGCAAAACACTGACAACTTAGACTTTTTTATGCGTCACAATCTCTTCAGCTCGTCCCAAACCCCCCGAGCCAGAAGCAGAAGAAGATCATCATCTTGCAGCATGACATCTGCCTGCTTTGTGACGTAGCAGCTACCACTGGCATGTCCCCTCAGAGGAGGTGCTGGCAGCTGGCACAGAGGGGTGGCCCATGGAGCTTACTCATGATCTTCTGCAAAGGAACCACATTCACAAGAGCAGCCTGTGCAGATCCCTTGCTGCCTCATCAAGCACTGATTTACAGACAAGCCTGACAGCTCTTCCTGTTCAACTTCTGTCTGTGATGAAAGTCAGGCTTCCAAATCTAGCTCTTTAGCTTTGCAAATGCTATTCCTTAGTATTCCAACATCCTTATCATTCCAGCACCCTTGCCACGCCACTGCTATTCCACATCACTTTCCAGGAGCTAGTTAGAAAGCATTCCGTGACATCCAGGTTTTTAGCTGCCATAATATGATACCTATCAGGGGTGGAAACGTTCACTGATGCTATTTGGTGACTCAGTGTATGACAGAGATCCCAGAACAGCATCCACTGATATCTGTTTGAGATGTAGCACATCCTTTTGCTACCGTGCCTCTTACCACCTTCAGCTGCTACCTCTGCCTTTTATTTCCTAGCCCAGAAATGCTTCCAAATGAAATTTGCTTATGCAATAAACAGGGCACCTGCCTTCCACCTGTTTTATATATTTACCAGTGACAGTGAAGAACTGAGCTCCCCGAGTAGGGAGAAAAACAAAAATATTACTTAAAATTGCAGGGGAAAGAGCCTATGGATCACTGCTTAATCAGTGTAATCTGGCAAAGTGCTGCACACTGGAACAGCTCCTGCTCCTCACTACTGGCTGGAGAACACAGACAATTTTTCAAGGCTATGGACATCCTTTTAACACTAGCAAATGATGTGCTACAGCATTTTCACCCCGATCAAGCACAAAGGAAAAGTCAGACTTACCGCTGGAGGAACCTTTGTCCATCCCACGTGTGAGCTGCAGGGGTGGGGAGGAGAGGGCTGTGGAAAAGCACACCAGGTACTAGCCAGTTGGGAGGCAGAGCAGGCACCCAGCAGTCAGCAGTTGCAAAATGGCTACGGTAGGACTGTGAAGCTTAAAGGGCCAGATTTGCACAAGCACACTGGGGGAAAAGCCTGTGCAAGAGCAGAATTCTCCACTGGGAGAAGGCAGGCCCCAGTCCCGGAAATATTTAACATGTCCTTAACTCCAAGCATATGAGCACTGCTGTTGCCTCCAGCCTGTGTATTCCTGCACAGGCAGTTAACATGTGCACTGAACGAGGCTGCAGGGCAAAGTCAGCAGGCAGGGATGCTCTGACACACAGCTTGTCACCACAGCAGCAGGGCACAGGCACTTCCTTCTCTGGAGTTACCCCGATCACTGAAGAGTGTTCAGCATCCTAGAAAGAAAGAAAGAAAGAATTAATAAAGTCTGCCCTAAAAAATAATCTCATGTTGTTGCAACAAGCATTGCTCGTGTCTTCACTGATACTGCTGCTTCAGTCACATACCATAACAGGCCCCTGTCTGAAACTGCCCAGTCCAGAGTGGCAGGAACCACTGCACTGGTGTGCAGCTCCCTGCTCTTCTGTAGCTGAGTCACACATGCAGTCAGTAGAGCCCAGATTTCTGCAGGGGGAGCAGAAATCCCCCAAGGAAGGGGCACAGGTTACAAGTGCCCAACAACCTTGTGCCTACCTGTGCTCTGCTTCAGTCTGCTGCTCTTGCTCAAAGCAACGACGTTTCCCTGAGCTGCAGCATGGTTCCCCTAATGACAGCATGTTTACTTGTACTGAATGTAAGCAGCTAAATGCTGACATCATTGAAACACTACTTTTCTGATTATTTTTCTCTACGGTGTTTTCCCAATGCCATCACTTTCCTCCTGCCACTGAGTTTACACTCTGCTTAGGTTTCTACAAATACAAAATCAACAGTGGAGTCTGTGGGACACAATTTTCTCTGTAAACCCCTCACTGCAGTCCTATCACCATGTAACCCCCTGCATATGCACTAAGTCCAACTCACAGAGCCCATAAACCACTCGAGTTTGATTGCCTCCAGACCCAGAGGCTGTGACCTTCTCAAGCATCTCAGCACCAGAGGACCTGCTTTGCGAGTTTCTTTTGCCACAGGATGTTCCAGGAAATAGAGTGAGTGTTTCCCCACTAATTGAAGGGGTTGTGGGGCTCCTTCTGCCCTTATTTACACCACGAATTTGTACCATTTCAGTCACCTCAGAGAGGGAGACAGCAGCCTCCACTGCCCATGCTTGGTCCCAGCACTCCCCACTGCACGTTTTGTGTAGCTGTGTGGGGTGCAGCTTTTTCACAGTCATCATCCTGATTGATTACATGGCATTAATGTGTCAGGAAAACTCACCAGATGGGCCTTAAAGTGGGATTCCTAACGAATATCTGGGCCTGAACCTGCTTTTCCTCACACTGATCCCCCTGGAGCAGCAGCTCTGAAGGCAATATGCATTGGAGTGAGATTAGAAGGGATCCAGGGGCTGAATCCTACACCCAGGAACCACTCTGAAGCTATCAGGGTGAGGTGACAGATGTGGAACATGTGGCAATTAGACCCTGGGTTTCGCTTTTAATATCACACAGTGTAAACAGCACTAACAGGGCAAGGCTTCGTGCACCCTGTAATCAGTGAGAGGGGTTAGATTTATCACCTCAAGACTTTTAATAATAGAAATTCAAAGGCAATCAATCACCTAAGGGGACTTATTTATATCCCAGCATTAAAATAAAGGTACCTTCTAAGGCATTAACACAGCCATACAGGGATAGGAAAATTAGATAGGAAGTGTTCCAATGATTATTTAAATGTCTCTGGGTGAGGTACCAGATAATCAGGAATAAGAAACTTCAGAGAGTTTGAAACCTTTTACTTTGTGAGCCAGACTGCCCTTTCCAGAGACATAAAAAAATTAGGTACCAAAAGATTTAGTACCTGGAGAGGGAAAGAAAAAGGATTTTTTTCTTCATTGCTTTACCATGAAGCAACTCAAAGTGTGTGTCCTCCTAGACATGAGGGCAGAATAAGATTATTCCATGACACAAATATGCTTTGAAACAAGAAGTCACTTCATAGCTCGCTATAAAGCTTGGTGTACTGGTTTAGAAGCTGGATTTATGCCCCTTTAAATAGATGTAGAAACAAGAAGTTAAACAAGCAGATAATGTTCTTCACTGTATTGGAGCTTAAAAATTCATCTTTTGCCCTCTCAAATGCTGTCCTATCCCAGGTTAGATGCTTACACGTAGGTACTGGTGCTTGGTGTGCAAAATCTTGCAGCCAGGGATGTGCCAGGCAATGCTCTACACTCAGTGGAAGAGCTGTTGACCATGCAATTGTCTGGTGGCTTTTTCAGATGATGTGGATTTTCCCCTTCACTGCTGTTATGTCTAAAGGTAGAGAGGGGTTTTGTAAAGACCCTTGGCTGAAGAGCAATGTGATAAGGAAGAAGTTAAAGTAGCTGGCAGCAGAAACTTGTTATAGTTGCAAAAGGAAAAGTAAGGAAGAAAATGCAGCAGCCTTGATGGGGGAAAAAAGAGACTGTAGATTTCCTGTCTAGTGAAGACAATAGGCACTTGCTGGAGAAGGCAGAGCAGACAACAGCAGGAGAAATGTTTTCAGTGGTTCTCACAGAGCTGGAACTCAGAGTTTTGTTTGGCAGGTGAATTAGCTGCAAGAGCCAAATGTCTCCAGAAACAGCTTATCCTCTGGTAGCTGTCTTTTGCTCAAACTCTCTCAAAAAGCATCTGTGAAGCTCTGTGGAGAATGAAGCCACTCCAGAGGCACGGAGTTAGACAAGGCAGTGTGCATTCTGCCTTAGCCACTTGTTCTAACCAGCCCAGCACTTCAAAGCTCTGTGGAGAAGAGGCTTCAGGCTGCCTGCTGCATGGCAGGACGTCATGGATTAGGCTCCTATGTCCTGGCCAAGTGGTGTAGCAAGAACTCGGCCAAGATGCCAAGACCAAAGGGAAAATCCTGCTCTTAGACGTGCAGAGCCAACCTCAGACCCCACATCAATGAAATCAGAGCCAGCTCTACTGCTGTCCACTTTTACTCCTGCCTACGTCACTGGGAGAAAGAAGCAGAAGCACCCAGAGGTAAAACTGCAGTTTCTTGCAAGGAGTCCACCCACCTGCTTTCTGTGTGTGGTGTTTGACAGGGGAGGGAGGAGGCTGAGGGACATGAAACATGCCATGAGAAAGAGCTTTGCTTCCAGCACAGACATCACAGTTCCCAGAGAGCTGCATTTTCAGTCCATGCCTTCCAGGGCAAGGATCTGATAGAGGAGGAGGGTCTCTGGGGACACACTGGCTCAGGAGAGGAAATGAGTGCCTGGCATGCAGCTGACACTGCTGGTTATGCCCTTGTCTGTCAGCCCAGCAGCACGGGCAGAGAGGAGAATGCTCATGCAGCTGAAGGCTGGGTGCTGGCTGCCAGCCTGCCACTGGCCTCCCTGCTGTCACGCCCAGTTTCAGTGACTCCAGCTTTTATCTCCTCTGTGTTTTACATAAATGATGAAAGGCATTGAACAAAAAAGAAGTAAATAGCTAGAATGTCTTTGCTGTTACCCAAATGGACTCGAGGTCAGGGTGGTGCATTCCCTTCCATTCAGCACTGCACTGTCATTTCAAGAGCATAAGTGGCAAAAAAAAAGTGTCACCTGAGTCAAGGCCTTCAGGGTCCACTTCTATGGAGCCTTGCACACGTGCCTGGCTTCTCCCTGTGCAAAACCAGTGCACAGAGACAGGCTGCTCGAGCTGGAACAGATGCCTGGGAGCTCGGCAGGACTGGAGCCCTCATTTGCTGCTTGGAATGGATCCTCTGTACCAGTGCTTCATCTCCGTGCACTGGTGCACTGGTCAGGCCCAGGGACCGTGGAAGTCAACGGGAAGACTCTGCTTTGGTAAGGAGTGGATCAGGATGCAAGCCAAGGAGGAGTGCTGAGTGCCATAACAGCTTCACCTTCCTGATGGACAAGCATCAGAGATGATCAAGGGAGTTCTGCAGGGCTCCTGGCTTTCCTACTCATTGAAGGAGTTTATATTTGGCAATGGAAAATGGCCCTATTTAGAGAATTCTGTAAACAGTGTTAGTTATAGGCAATGGATTTTTTCCACTGCCTATATATAGTTATCTGAAGCACTGTTATGTTCAGGTCAAGAGACAAAAAGTTATTTAATCTGATTAGGTTTAATGGCTTTAACTCACCATTGAGAGGCAGTTGCTTTTTTAACAATCTGGTTTTACCCAAAGCCATCCAGGGCTTTGGGAACCTTTTATGGATGACTGATTTCCCTCCATCTTGTTCCCTTACTGAATGATCCTCATATCTGATCGTTCAGACACAGCTGAAATTAGCTGCCCCTCTCTGTGAAAAATACACAGAAAAGTCCTTTTCAGCCAGTAGGTGAGTTGCTTTTTCACTTCACGTGAAGCATGGGTGAAAAAGGGAGGGCAGGAGCAGGGTAGGAACCAGAGGCACAAAGCCACCTTGAGAAGACTGGCATTGCTGGTCCTGCTGAGAGCAGAGCCTGTGGACCTCAGCTGCAGGCAAAAGAAGACCCTGAGAGGGACCCTGAGTTACCCTGTCTCAGGGACTCCAGGGACACAGGAATCCTTACACACTCAGCAGGGCTGCAGCTCTGCACAGCTTTGGAAGAGATAAAAGCAGCCACACAAGCAGCATCCGATAGGAGTTAGCTCTGCCCTTTCATCTCCCCAGGAGCCACACTCAGCTGCACCTCTGCACTCTTCCAGCTGCTGCATCCCCCCAGTGCACAGCCCCACCAGCTCCTGCTCTGCTCTCTGCACTGAGTGTGGTGTAGAATACACAGCACCCCTGTCCCTCCAGCAGAATGATCCCCACACCTAACGGGCAGAGATCTGCTTCAGGACACAGCACTGAAAGGATTTAAACATATTCTTCCATAAGGAGAATCCCAGTTACCATGAGAAACCTGATAAAATAACAATCTGCTGAGAGCCTGAACCTCCTCCATCCAATTACAGTGCTGTGTGTGACAGAAATGGCTGAATAATTGATAATTACCAGCATTTAGTTAATGATTTTGTGTGTCTGCATCCAATATATTTACTTCATCGCTACATTTACAAAAACAAATGTTCCAATAAAACAAAGTTGTTTACAAAAAAAAAAAGTGAGTGTTTTAGTTTGGGGTTTGGGGGGTGTGTTTGTTGTTTGGTGCTTCTTTTTCTATTTCTTTTTTAATGCAGTGTCTTAGACCAGCTGAGTTGCTTGTTCAGAGGCTGAAACTCGTGGAACTTCTGTTAAAGTAACATGACCGCTTATGGCAACCGACAGGCTCTGCCTCACAGCTTTGCCCTTCACTCCCATATCTATACTAGAATATTTTTTTCCTCTTGTCAGTAAAGTTATTTTTCCTGCCAGTAAATCTTCTCATTTTAGGAATGTTACAAAAGAACCTGAAGATCCAGTGAGGATCAGGGCTGGTGAGCCACCTGGTAAGCACACAGACCCAATCCCTGCCCTCAAAGCCCTTCAGATAGCAACAGCCAGGCTACAAAAGGTATAGGAGAGCTGCTGCAGAGAAGAAACTTCCTCAAGGTCACAGAGCAGTGACCAGCCCAGGAATAAACCCTTCCTCTCCCACGCATCCCTGCTCTGCTCTATTTTCTCCAGCAGAAAGGATTAAGTGCTGAAACCTCTTGGCTTCATGCAGGGCCATGCCACTGGGTCTCCCCACAACGAAGGCAGGGAGAGGGGGTATAGTCAGTGTACCAAATCCCACCAGACCCTTGCACAGAGTGCAGGGGAATGCCAAGCTCTCCAGCCCAGCAGCTCGCCAGGGATGTGCAGCACAGACAGCAGCCTCTCTATTCAAGCTGAAATGTTTCTGGATCAGAAAGGAGGAGCTGTCAAACCATCCAGAGCAGTGATATGAGAGAGGTCATTGTCTCCTGCTCGTCTCTCTTAAGGTCACCAAAGGCTCCAGAGATAAGGGGATGTGGCCAGTGCCCTGCCAGGCTGACACACTAATTGCAGGCAGAACAAAGGGCCAGGGATGAAGCACAGAGTGGGGCAGAGGGGTGACGTGGGGCCCAGGAGAAGGCCACAGGGTTACTGAGCAGAGACGTGCCCAACAAGGCTGCCCGTGTCCCCAGATGGGCCCTGCCTCTGTGGGGCTGTCCCACCCCTGCTGCTCACAGGGTCTGCCTCTGTGGGGCTGTCCCATCCCTGCTGCACACAAGGCCTGCCTCTATTCCGAGGGCATTATTTCTAAGTCATAACCAGCCTCTCTCCCCCACACAGAGATACATCTTCTATTTACAGTAAAAAATATATGTTCTACCTAACTGCCAGCTCCAGCTCTGCTTGGGGATGTTATTTCCAGGCAGTATAAATTCATCTTTTTCAGGTAAAACACAACAAGGATATTGAGTTGGCAGCTGTAGGAGGAGGTGGGTATTACTATAAGTCTCTCCTACTTTCCCTTATTACATTTTGCATTATGAAACATAAAACTATTCATATTTTGTAATCTGAAACATCTGCACGAGTTTTATCTAGAAACAAAAACTGACATGCTTGGAAGTTTTTCTCTTCACACTGTCAACAATTCCATTAAGGATGCACCAGAGCAAACCCAGCTGAGTTTAATGTGACATTTTACTCCCTTCCCCTGACACTCCATCTGCCTCCATAGCATCCTGCAGCAGTGAACTATCTTGTACACACACTCGCGCAGGCACAAAGGAGTCTCCAATCAGTACTTCATACACAGGGTCTTTACTAGCCACAAGGTCCTAGGTGTTTGCAGCACACAGCCCAAAATTTACCTCGTGGGTCGGGGGATCTGTGGAGGGAAGGAGTGTCCTCTGTGCAGTTGCTTTGTGACCATGGTAGCACCTCATCACCACGGCCAGCAGGCCTGTAGAAATGGTCTAATGCCTCAAGACACTCTGGGAATTAGCCACAACTACAGGCTAAACAGCTTGAGAGAGCTGACTTAGGAAAAAAGGCAGAGGTGGGTGAACTGATCCTCAGGTGATTCTCCTGGCTTCCCTACAGCCAGTGTGACCTGTGCTTCCCATGCCATACACCATGGTGCAAAACTAGAGCCCCTGGGAGAGATGCTCTATTTACTTGTGACAGGGAGACAATGGACACCTCCTGACTCAGCCAGGGCTGGGCCAAAGCAGAAAAGACTGGCACTGAGGACAAAGGGAAAACTAATAATTCATATCTTTGGGTAGGAACAGGACCAGGGGCAACGCAGCTCTCCCGGCAGTCCTGTGTGCTCATGAACTACATGTACCAAGACACTGACAAAGAGTAAACACATTCAATCTCCAGCAGCCTGAAGGTGACAGCCCTCACTGCTCCCTGGCCCCTGGGCAGCACGTGTTCAAATTCAGAAGTGTTGCTTTATGTCAGTTCTGCTGTAGACTCATTTGGGAGTCACTGGATCTTTCATAAGGCTTTCCTGAGCACGGGAGTGCCGTCTGAAAGGGGGTGACTGCTCTCAGCTTCCTACCTGTGAGCACCAGAGCATCATGCCCCGCTCCAGAGCAGCCAGCACACCCACAGTAGGAGCAGCAGGAGGGTCCCTGGGGAGCAGGGTGCTGCAGTGCAAAGCCTGGCCGGTGTGAGGGGACCGAATCCTCAGCACAAGTGGGTTGTAAATGCCTGGCCAGGGCTCTGTCTGGGTGTGAGCAGAGCACACTCACAGGCTGAGATCGCTGCTGCCAGAGAACGAGTCCCAGAAATGGGTATGGAGGATGTGCCTCGGGGATCCCCCTTCCCTGACGCTGACACAGACACTGAAGGCTTTTAAAACAAGCAGTAAGCTGATCAAAACCATGATATTCCAGAGAGAGGAGCTTTATAGAAGGAGGCAGAGAGGTTAAAGGTTCTGGAAAATCCAAAACCTAAGGTAATTCTGACTGCCCACCTCATAGGGGATTCTTCTGACCATTAAGAAATAAAAGAAAAAATAAAAGAAAAGAAGAAGAGGAAGATACAAAATTCTCTATGCCTTGCATCTGAGGAAGCAGATTCTGCACAGCACTCACAACATTTTCTTTAGTAGAACTGCAGTGGCTATACAGCTACATGCTCTCAAGAGGATGAAAATTGGATGAAGCACCACAAGTGATGGGCAAAATAATGTATCTGACACTGTTTCAAGCTGAGAAGCAGCATGTAATTAGCTGCCAGAAAGGAATCAGCATTCAACTAGGGCTTGCAAATTTTCTGGTTAATTAAATAGAGCATACATAACATTATCTGGACACTTAGCACACAGTTGGGTTTTGATCTTGGCTACAGGATTTCCCACATCTCTGCTGCTCTCTTGCCTTTCCCTTCCTGCTGGCTGGGAGCTTCAGAGATGCAGAGCAGCAGCTTGAGGTGGCTCTGCACCATCCTGCCTTCAACCCTTGCAGGATTTTGTTTCACAGTCCACACAGGTGGCTCTTTTCCCCTCTGCCTTGAGGGACCTTAGGAAGGCAGAGCCAAAGCCCCTGTTCTTTGCCAGAGGGCCAGCCCAAAGCTGGGGGCTCTTCCCCAGTCCCAGTGCACTGCCCCCCAGCTGTGTCCCTGCAGCTCTGCTCTGCTCCCCCGTGGCTGTCACGTACTCTGGTCACCTGGCACCTGTCTTCCTCCCTGGTGTCAGCCTGGGTCACTTTACACAGCCCTCATCTGCACGTGTGTGGGGAGCTGTGCTGGTGGGCGGCAGGCAGGACAGGCTGTAACCCAGGACATCTTTGAAGGATGGGAGGACAGCCCTTTATCCTGCATCAAAGAGGATGGCTTGGAATGGCAACGCAACTTCTCCTTCTAAATATTCCTTTGAACTGGCAATGACAGGCAGAGGCCACTCCTAAGAATAGCAGCCTTTTATATTTAGGGTTTTTTTAGTTCTGAAGAAATCTATTTCTGCCTGAGCATGGTATCTCTTGACTTCTCACTTCCAGCATGATAACTGTTTCTATCAGAAATTCAGAAAAGAGAAGATGGGACTGCTCCCACTGAAGTGTACTCCTGGGTGAACTCCTCTACTGACTTCTCTTACCTATCCCTCATTTCATCTCTGTGTTGAAGGCAGAGTCCTCCTTGTCTCTGCCTGCTGCCCTGGGTTCACACTGCAGGAGGGTCTCACAGCCCCCAGACAGGATTACTTTTGGAGGAAACAAACCTGCAATAGGCACCCAGAACCAGCTCTGCAAGGCTCCGGCTGTGAACAGGCTGGAAGGAGCCTGGGGGCTGCAGCCCTCACTGCTCTCTCTGCTGCTCTGCTCCCATCACCCCTACTGCTGGCTCTCCTGGGCACGGGCAGTGCTGGTCTTACACCATCCTAACGTATTCCCAACCTCACAAGCCTTGTGCAACACCTAAGGGTTTGCACAGCTTAATCTGTAGCTTATGGAGCTGCATTCCAATTTGCAGTAGGAGTCACATGTAGCCTGTAGTCACAGAAGAAAGATGCTGAAAATGGTCTAGTCAGGGAGTTTCTAGTGGAAAAGGCCAGATCAGTACACTGGTACTACTGAAACACATACATGATAACAGCATTGAAATGCTCCCAGTGTGGCTGTGTAGTACAAAACTGGCCAGCTTTTGTGGCATCTGAGTGTACTCAATGGCCACATGGTCAGAATCCTGAAAGTCACAGTTGGTCGTAAATTATCAGCCCCTCCACCACCGCCTGCGCGTAAGGGGTGCCTGCTTTTTTTCTCAGCACTCTGCTATATTTTAAGAAAATATGATGGTTAATTGAAAATAGATATTTTTTCCATATGGCCTGGAACAAAGTTTTGGATAAACAGAAGACTGAGCCTTCTGGAAACAACAGATGGCAGTGTTTTAAAGATGAAGAGATGCGAGCTTGGCTAAGCAGCTCTGGACGTCAGCGGCGGCAGTGGTGGAGGCAGCACACTTACAGCTGGGAATGCATCCCCACCCGACACACATGTGGGCAAAGGAGAGGCTGCTGCTTGTAAATGCAAAGGAGCAAAGGAAGCTACCTGTCATACCCCAGCAGCCAGACACAGGCTCCTTGCCTCTCATTTCAGGGGTATCACTGGTGGCTGTAAACAACGTTCCCAGGTCAGTGGGCAGACACAAAGGGGTTTAGACACTGCAGCAAAGGCTTCACCCGTTTCCATTACCTAGTTCCTGACAGTCCTGGGACAAACACTCACAAGAGGCCAGCAACAGGAAAAGGAACACAAAAAGCTCCTGACTGTGCTATGCAATAAATCAGTAACTGGCCTCCCCCATCCTTCTACACGGAGCACCAGGAGTTTCCACATAATCCAGCATGTTTGCCCTGCATTTAGCCATGGTGAAAAGGCTGCTCCCCTGCTCCTGAGAGAAGAGTCCTAGCACATATGGCAGAGGGAGAGCTGGGCCCAGGGCTGACAGCAGGCTATGCTAATATAGAAAGGAGATCCCCAGGCAGCTCAAGGGCTGGCTGGAATAACCCTTCCTTCCCACACCATAATGCTCAGCTCCATTTCTGAACCTTTTTGCTGTGGGATATCTTACATTTTACAGAGAAACATCTAAGCAAAGAAGGGAATAAATCCACCTTTCGTACTTCTCTCTGATAATTTGTGTTCAGTCTTGGAGATCATAGACATGGAGGGGGTAAAGAAAAACCAGAAACAAATCAACTAAAGGATCTGAGTTAAAGACAAGTCATGTATCTTCTTATTCCAGTGCTAGACTACTTGCAGTTGCCCAGGATAAGGATCTGATCTACACTTTCTGTTAAGCATATCAGAGTATTAATGTAGCCTTAGAAATAGAACTAAGTCCTCTAAGATTATACCACAGGGGGCAGGGAGGAGGGAAAAAACAAAAAAAAGCCATTTGTTCTCAAAACTTGTGTGTGTAGAGCCCAAGATGGGCTAATACAGCCATGCTTGCAGCAGGGGCAGCACCAGCACTCACTCAGAGTGGCTTGCAGAGGCTTTGCCAGGCAAAAGCCCACTCAACAAGCATGTCCCCAACATGCCACACACAGTCCCCCTGGCAGCCCACCTGCAAGTGCCCAGATGCTGGTGCAGATCAAACTCTCCAACTCCTTCTCTCAGATGCTGATTCTGGGTGTAACACAAGGCAGATGTGCAAGGGGAAACATCTGTCTGGGCCTTTTTGTCCTTTCCTCATCTCAGTATGTGGGGTAGCTCTGTTTCTGCCTCAGCTGAGAAAGGCTGAACACAAGACATGCTTCAGAGCCTCACCTTTCTGGGCAGAGGCAGAAACAAAGCTCTTGTGCCTCCCTGCTATTTCTATTCCTCTTTTGTTATTTGGGCTTCTCCTTCAGTTCTGAGACCCAACTCCTTCCTCTCTCTCTATACAGTTAAAGCACAGCCCATCACCCTCATAGCTGGATGCTTGTGTTAAGCCACAGCAGGAGATCTGTTCTCACTCTTATTTTAAGAACAGAGTGAGTTTTTTTGAGAACATGCACATTCGTGCAGTTAAGTTTTATGCAACAGTCATATGATACTCATTAATACATTTCAGTGTTTTAGTAGCAAACTACCGCAGATTGGAGGAAATTTTGTATTTGAATAGAAACTTGAGTGCAAGCACAGTGGTGTAGCCTCACAAAGTGCCACACAGGCAGGCTGCACACTTACATCTCACCTGCACTGTGTTTTGTTCTGTCTCATGTACAGAGCTGGAGTTGTTCCTCAGAGTTCACTGAAATTAACCTGTATTTACACAGCAGGGGAGCAGGAGCAGAGGGGGAGTGTGTCTGAGCAGTGACAGCATGGGATCTGGGTTTTCTTACTGAATGCTTGTGTGCAGCCTTCCCTCACCTCTGCTTTATGTAGCTGATTTACCCCAGCACCTGAGAGAGGAGGGGTCACTAAAAAGGGGTATCTTGTCTTCACACCCACGACGGTGTGCTGAGGAACCCTGCCCTGCCTTCAGCACCTTCATCTTTGGAATGAAATCCATTAGGCTTTAGGCAAAC
Source organism: Ceyx cyanopectus (assembly GCA_013401355.1). NCBI lineage: Eukaryota > Metazoa > Chordata > Aves > Coraciiformes > Alcedinidae > Ceyx > Ceyx cyanopectus. The sequence continues at coordinate 28,521 of VYZU01009230.1, forward strand.
CTCGTTAGCAACATCATCAGGGCAGAGGATCTGCTGGGCTGCCTGGATGGCTTGGAGAGCAAGACTGTGACTAATAGATTTCCTCAGGATCAGATTAGAGATCTTAATTGCATCTCTCTTTAAACTGAAGAGGAAAATCCTCCAGCAAATGCAGCGTTACCAGTAGAGATGGAATGGGTAAGACTGTTTTCCAGGAATCAGAGCCTTTTACTTTTTCAAGCAGGTGAAATCAGGTGTGAGCACCTTGAAGTGAGGAGTTTCTCCAGTGACAAAGAAAGGAAATGATAAGATAAGGCAGGCCCCAAACGTCAGAATTTACAAGGTATTACTGCTCAAATGACATCCAGGCTCTGCATTAGCATCAACAGTATCTCCCTTTATCCACTAATTGTGTAATACATGCAAAAGAGCAACCAGATTGGTTTCATCTGTTACATGTTGTATGGGCCAAACCCCAGGAAAATATTTCCCTTGGCTCATCCCAAGAAAAACATTAACATACGCTGTTTATTTTGATATTCTCAAATACTACTTTTATCATATGTTTCAGCTAGTTATTCCTTTAAACTCGCTCTTCTGATTCCATGTCCCTTTGGAATCTCTTAATTAGACCTGGTGACTAATTCAGAAGGAATTATTTATTTAACAAATCCCACCCTTTCCTATTACAAAGCATCTACAAGAGAAACACTATTTTTATTTTTTTTAAGTTGGTATTAATTAAAAATGATTTACAGAGACTCAGAGCAGAAATCTTGCTCTGTAGCTTTCCCCTTGTGCTTCCCTGAGATCTCTGCTAGGACGTACTCTGCAGGACAGCAATGCCTGAGTGGCTGACGTAACTGCGTGACAACTCGGAGCAGAAAATGGCTGTGTCCAGGCACAGGCTCTTCTACAAACGTAGGCTAAGAAGGAAGGGGAAACAGGAGAGAGTGTACACACCTGCTGGGGTCACCTGCAGCTGCAGCAATCACTGCCATCTCTAACAGATCAGGCCCTTCCAGGCTTGAGCTGACACAACCCTGACTTCACACATCAGTATGGTCACAAAGCACAGCTGAGCACCTTGAAGCTAAGGCAGCCTCAGAAGCATGTCACAGAAAGGAGACAACAAAAGGCTCCCCAGAGCACCTCTGACATCCTTTCAGGTTTCCTGCTGGTCCTGGGATGGGAACCCCAGCACAAGAGCCATGTTTGCACTACTTGTGTTGCCACAGCCCTGCAGCCAAGCACCAGCCCCAAACCCTGCCTTTCAGCTGCTCCCATCTGACAAGCATGGGCAGACAAAAAAAACTCCATCAAAAACACCTTTTAGAAAGGAGGTCGTTTAAATGTTTAGAATCTTTGCAATTTTGTTTGGCATATTTTTTTCTAGATAATTTTTAGAGGAAATGAAATGCAATTCTTTGTGTAGCTTTCAGAATAGCTCGTTCAGCTCAGTTTTCACAAAGGGCCTCAGGAAAACAGAAAGATCAAGGTGAAAAGTGAGGTCAAACTAATAACTATTGCTATCCAATTGCTAATAACTCTTTCTATCTAGTACAAACTCATAACTATTGCTATAAAAAAACCTTCTGTGGCAATTGCATGGCAAATACCTTGGGGATGACCACACGGGGCCTGGCGATGACCACACGGGGCCTGGCGATGACCACCCAGGGCCCAATCTCTGTCCCTGGAGTTAGGGAAGAACCAAGAAGAAGAGAGGCCGATTTCTCTGGAGCCTGGAGAGGAAGGAGAGCCTCCTCCTCGTGTCAGCAGGGGCAGGAGCAGCAGACAGATGTTCCCTTCTCCCCCAGGCTGGGTGCACAGGCTTCCCGGGCCGCTGACGGGACACAGGCCTCGCGGATGTGGCAGGCCGGCTGCGGAGCCTTCCTGAGAGATGGCCTGGGCAGGAAAACACACCGACTGGGGAGAGGGCTCCAAAAGCAAGGGGGTTGGTTGGCTTTCCTAGAAGAGGTTAACATGGGAGGAAGGAAAATCCAAAGCCAAAGCAGTCATATGTTCTCAGGGGAAGAGCCTGGGTTTGCTCTGGTGCTGCTGGTTGGACGCGGCCCCTCAGCCAGCCCCGTGACATAAAGCACAGTCAGGACAGACACAGGGCAACAGAACAGCCTGAGGATCCTATGGGATATGTAAATCTTGTCTCATTTAATAATCCTTCAGAACATTAGCTTTTGTTGAAGCATTAAGCTGTCCTAATCTCCACTAAAGCCAAGAGAATAACAAGCCAGTTATAATTAATCCATTCTCTTGGCTCTGGAGAAAATCCCAAGTGGTTATTTTTCTTTATCTACTAAGCCAATTCCGAGGAAAAACTCCTGTCAGTGTCAGTTATGTGGAAAGTACTTCTGACTGAACTTGAGTCCATGGAGCAGTTGTGCAGTGCTTTCTCCTCGGATGGCTTGAGGTGTGTTTAATGAGCACATGCTCTGCATGAGCTGCCTCACCAGCACATCCAGCTCCCGAGTGCCCTCGCTGTGTGGCACCCTTCCTTCTGCTTTCTTGCTCCATCTACTGGAACCAGTTCTGCATGGCGTTTGAATTAACAAATCGATTATATTTATTTGTTCTTGTTAAAAAATAAAACAAAACAAAAAACCCTCTTAATCCAATCTTCACAGGTGATTCGTTTTAGTTTTAGTACTAAATGCACATTTTGTGAACGAAATATTTAACTTTTTCAGGCTTTTAATCAGAGTCTTGACAGTGAGAATACCCTTCTAGAGCTCAGTGTCCTCACACATTCCTGCTCTCACTGATCTCCAGCGTTTCCAAACACTTAGAAGATGTTACTTCTCAAAAGACTAAATGCAACAAAACAACAACATTGGTAAGTTCTGAACTGAGTTTACCAACAAAAGCTGTGCAGAGAGCTTTTTCCAAACAAAACCAGCATTTTTCTCACAGGTCCATGGGGCTTTTCTCCTGCTGCCCCATCCCACCCCCGGACAAGCCTCTGTCTAGTTTTGAAGGCACAACTTTGGTTCTGGGAACTCTTTCCCCAGACTGCATGGCTCACCTAGAGGGCTCCAGTAACCTTCCAGGTTGATGGAGCACATTGCTTCCCTGAAATCACACACTACAGTGAGGAACAGCAGGCACCTTTTCACCACAAGCCATGTATCTTACATAAACTACATGTATTTAACTAGATTATGGATCAATATTCTTAGTTTCTTCCCTTTGTTGTGCTATTCATAACAGTATCATGTACTACCTTCTCTTTTGGCAGGATGCCATAGATAAAATAATTTATCTTTTAATTCCTTACATATTTAAATTCAAGGAACATAATTTCTCTACCTCACTGATGGAACCTGTACACGGAATTGCACAGAAGAAGCACCCTCTGATCAAGGGGATACTGAAGCCACAAGAAAGAATTCTAATGATCCCAGTGAGGTCTGAATCCAGGGACCCTGTCTCAGGTGGCCACATTAGAGGCAGGCATAATATCATCCTCTGATAGTAATCATCTGCCTCATTAAAACTGTGTCTGTAGAACTAGGCCATCTGTGGGAATAGCTTGGGAAATGTTGTTTGTGTGTAGAAAAGTTGCTGGGGAACTTTCTTAAGAATCAGGGAAAGGAGACCTGCAGGACTGTGCTGACAGACTGACTGAAAACACACAGATAACAACGGTTTCATTAGGGCATTCTGTATAAATGAAGTGTATTATCAGGCTGTCTCTGGAGTTGTTATGGAATCTGATTAATTTTAACAACCCCATGGATGGTGTGAAAGAGGCAGCAAGGCAGCCCGTTAATTAATGCAGTGATTCATAATTTAATAATCAATTAATAATTGAGTACACTTGAGGTAAAGGGTGGGAACTGCAGGGAATATTCAGAGTTTTGGTAGCACTGAGGGTTTTGGAAAGGGTTGAATCATTTAGGAAAGAACTAAAGCAGAGTTTTCCTCCAAAGGGTTGAACAGAGGGAATACAGAATCTACACTAGTTTCCTTGCTAAATTATTTTTCAGCCTCCATTGACTGTGGGCCCTTCAGCTGAAACCTGTGCTGGTGTCTTTACCATGGGCAGAACTGAGAGTTCAGGTGCTCATCCCCTTCCAACCTCTGTTCCTCTAGGTGCAATGAAGGCATTTTCTATGGGTTTATCTGAAAATCTTGTGCTACTGGACACAGGAGGTGTCTCAACCAGTACGTGGTGTGGAGGAATTTACCTGCAAGGACAGGCCACAAACCCAACTGGTTTATATTTTCTTCTCAAAAGCAAAAGGATTGGAGCAGACGGGGAGAGGGGAGACCATCTGTGCCTGGTTAAAGGGTGAGACTGCATAACAGCAACAGATGTTACATTATTGTAGTCAGATGAGTTTATTGCTAACAGTGGTAAATATTGTGCATGTTGAGTTGGATATTTCCAAGCAATAATTTAACAGACACACTTCCATATAGACTACCCTTTCCTTCCTGGGCTACACTTGGTGAGTTCTGAGCACCAAGCAAGGTCACACTGCAGAGACCAGACAGAGGTGTTTCCCACGTGCTGAGAACACAGAGAACAGAAAAGCCACCCATACCCATCCCAAAGCAGGCACTCAGTGCTTGATGAGCAATAAGACATGACAGGAAGGGGTAACATCTCTGCAGCTTCACCCAGGTCCTCTTTCAAACTAGAGATACCCCCTGTGAGAGGGTTCCTCTGGCCACGTGGGGGATGGATTCAGTAAGTGATGGTGGTTAAGCACAGCATGGCTCAGGAGCAGGAAGCCTCTTCAATCTGGATGGGTTTTTTTCTGAATAACTTCTGAAAGCAGTTTGAAACTTACCCTCACCAGCAGTCCAGAGCAGAAGCTGTGGTTAAAGGGAGCAGAAAACTTCTGGTTCTGTGAGCTTCTGCTGGCCGCAGAGCCCTGGACACTTCTCATGGTGCCTGGTGATTCCAAGGTCACATCCAACTACCCGTGTTACACAAGCCTCATTCTGCTTGCCTCAGTTCCTATTTGCAGATTGGGATGAGATGTGAGTTACTTGCACCCAGCTGGAGCCCCAGTGTGGGCTTGGTGCCTGTGAGGAGCTGCAGCATAGCACTCGATGAGGCACTAGCTACTCACACAGCTTGCTTGTTTGCTTGTTTGTTTTAGGGTGAATTTTTACTTCAGATTCTAATAGTACAAGGGCTCTGAAATTCTGAACTAAGTGTGCAGAAACATCTGTGCAATTTCCTCCCTGCCTACTGCTTTCCTTGCTTTTGCAGAGAGTTAATCTCATTTTCAGTGGTACAACANAGGCATTTTCTATGGGTTTATCTGAAAATCTTGTGCTACTGGACACAGGAGGTGTCTCAACCAGTACGTGGTGTGGAGGAATTTACCTGCAAGGACAGGCCACAAACCCAACTGGTTTATATTTTCTTCTCAAAAGCAAAAGGATTGGAGCAGACGGGGAGAGGGGAGACCATCTGTGCCTGGTTAAAGGGTGAGACTGCATAACAGCAACAGATGTTACATTATTGTAGTCAGATGAGTTTATTGCTAACAGTGGTAAATATTGTGCATGTTGAGTTGGATATTTCCAAGCAATAATTTAACAGACACACTTCCATATAGACTACCCTTTCCTTCCTGGGCTACACTTGGTGAGTTCTGAGCACCAAGCAAGGTCACACTGCAGAGACCAGACAGAGGTGTTTCCCACGTGCTGAGAACACAGAGAACAGAAAAGCCACCCATACCCATCCCAAAGCAGGCACTCAGTGCTTGATGAGCAATAAGACATGACAGGAAGGGGTAACATCTCTGCAGCTTCACCCAGGTCCTCTTTCAAACTAGAGATACCCCCTGTGAGAGGGTTCCTCTGGCCACGTGGGGGATGGATTCAGTAAGTGATGGTGGTTAAGCACAGCATGGCTCAGGAGCAGGAAGCCTCTTCAATCTGGATGGGTTTTTTTCTGAATAACTTCTGAAAGCAGTTTGAAACTTACCCTCACCAGCAGTCCAGAGCAGAAGCTGTGGTTAAAGGGAGCAGAAAACTTCTGGTTCTGTGAGCTTCTGCTGGCCGCAGAGCCCTGGACACTTCTCATGGTGCCTGGTGATTCCAAGGTCACATCCAACTACCCGTGTTACACAAGCCTCATTCTGCTTGCCTCAGTTCCTATTTGCAGATTGGGATGAGATGTGAGTTACTTGCACCCAGCTGGAGCCCCAGTGTGGGCTTGGTGCCTGTGAGGAGCTGCAGCATAGCACTCGATGAGGCACTAGCTACTCACACAGCTTGCTTGTTTGCTTGTTTGTTTTAGGGTGAATTTTTACTTCAGATTCTAATAGTACAAGGGCTCTGAAATTCTGAACTAAGTGTGCAGAAACATCTGTGCAATTTCCTCCCTGCCTACTGCTTTCCTTGCTTTTGCAGAGAGTTAATCTCATTTTCAGTGGTACAACAAGGGGTGACAATAGCTCACAGGCTTTATTACACTTGTGCATTTGCACCCCTGTTCCCTTCTTCCCTGGAGAGGGCTTCCCATGCCTGTCTCTTCAAACAGTCATTCTCTGCTTCTGAGACACACCTTGTGGTAAAGGAGCCCTCTGGGTAGACTTACAAGTATCATGCTGATAAAAGGGATCAGATAAAGTCTGTCTTTCTTCAAAAGAGATAAGTCAGAAACTGGGAATGAATGAAAGAATAAATGAATGAATGAATGCCCCATCAGTGGTCTACAATTACAGGAGCTGATGGGAAGCAGTGTCAGGAGAATCCAGAGGTTGCCATAGAAATGTAACAAAGGGTGGAGTCCTCAGGGACTGCACCTGAGTCAAGTACCAAACCTGCAGGGATTCTCAGAGAATGGAACTTTGGAGTTTAAGAGAAAACAGAAACCATACCCCAGCTACAGATAACAGAGCTGTCTGTCCTGCTTGTGACACCGTGGCAGATCCCACCTGGGCATCAGCCATGGCTGCTGCTCTGCTGCTTTCCCAGCCTTGTCTGGGTGAAATGGGTAAGCCTCAGGAGAATGCTCCCAGCACGGCTGGACGTCTGCTGGCTTCTCTGGTTCCTGCTGTGGGGAAATCTAGCAGCACATTATCAGCTCTGGACCATCGAGGCATTGCAGGGGCTTGTTATGGAAATGCTGGGTAACAACAGCCTAATGCACTCAGCTCTGGGTAGCATTTTCCTGACTCTTTTGAGTGTTTTTTAAAAGACAGCAAGGTATTTCCTGGGAGGACAGAGGGGGTAAAAAAAAATGGCTCTACTTTAAAAAGAGCCTTAACTAGGAAATTAACTTCATCAAACAAGACACTGGAAAGGGGCAAACTTCCTTCTAAAACCATCTCTGCATTGACTCCCACTCACCTGGAAAAAGAAAGGGAACATGATGATAGTCCAAGGGTCTGGCAAGGCTGATCTGTCTGCTGGCTGGAAACGTGTCCTTTAGCCCCAGCAGAGGCATTCTGGAGTGAAGAAAATTGATTGTGTTTCAATCAACTAGAGTGGCAAACAGCAAACACAGCTCCAAACCTTCAAACCAACCACCAGAATACCCTCTAGGGTAAATGTGGGAATTGATGTCATTAATATTGACTGACTTACTGTATCAGACCATGGATCCTCCATAGGGCTTTTTTTTTTTCCTGAGGAGAGACAGAGCCCACATTTCAGTGTTAATCTTAGAGGGAAGAAACCAAGGTTTATGTCTCAGCCCTGTCAGAGATGTCCAGCAGGGATCCAGTCTCTTAAAAAAGATATTAATTGAAGCATGTAGCAACATTAAAGTGAGACAGAGCAAGCATGGTCTCTGGGAATGCAGCTGCTGGCTGTTCAGGCCCTGGGGGTTCGATGCTGAGGCCAAAGAGCAGAGCCCAGGGTCTGGGCAGAGCAGGGATGGTGACAGACACCCAGGGGACTCACCTGCTCACAGAGCCTGCAGGGCCAGCAGGGACCAGCAGCTGCTGCCTGCACAGGGGACCTACCCAAGCTTCAGCTGCAATGCTGTGGTCTCAGGAATCCCATCACCAGCCTCCCCAGGAGGCAGCACCACTGCAGGCTGGAGTTCAGGTGGCCACGGGTGACTGTGGGGTGTTTAAATTGTACTGAGGATGACTAATTTCCATTATTCTCATACCCACAGTCAGTTAGAAACAGCCAATATACACAGGCAACTTATATACTGTGTCAGGAGCTCCTCAAATGACTTGCTATAAAGCGCATGTTTAAACAGGCAGAACACTGCACAGCTCTCTGTGTGAAGGCTGGAGCACACACACACACACACACACACACACAGAGATCTGGGCAATATCCCCAGAGGATTGTTGTTAATTTAAAAAACCCCAAACACTTTAAGAACGGGGACGAACTCTCTCTGAATTAATTTAAAATTCAGCAAATGAGTTTTGACAGAGGAAAAAAGCAGAAAGCATTTGGAAAGGCCAGGCCTTTTTTTCAACACAGTTAAACATTTGCAGTTTTCTTCTAGTTGACCTTACGCTTTCACATTTTATCTACTATAAAGAAAGGATAAATGAGATTTTTTAAATGAAACTCCAAAATGTTTTCATTTCAGGTCACCCTGAAACAGGTCTCCAATTTTCATTTTCTTTATTTTAGGCACTAAATGTAAGAAAACCCCAATTGTTAAGTTACTAAAAGCCCTCACAGAAAAAAATAAATCTTCCCATCTTAAGCTTCAGAAGTATATAACATACCATTCTAATGGTCAAGAGCAAACGCTGTACACAATGCCTGTAACTGAAGCACTTCTTTTGCTTTGTGTTTCTGATGGCATTGAAAGCACTGTTGAGAAGACAAGTAAGAAAAAAAAAGATCTTTTATCTAGACTGAATTTCAAGTCATGTTAGAGACAGAATTTACAGTAAAAGAAACAGATTTTTAATGAAAGTTTTACTTTCACTGATAACAGAATAAAATGATTCGTTAAATGCTTATAGATGAAAGCTTGGATAGTGAATATGGAAATCTCTCCATGAAATACAGTCCTGCAAAATCTTTTCCTTTAGAGCAAATGCACCACAGCAGCAACTTCTGTTACCTTGTGCACAATGTACATGAAAATGTCACTTGATTTACAGGGCTCGATTCCACTCTCACTTGTCAGCTTGGCACTGGCTCTGTTTAATGGTGCCGTTCTCTTGACGCTGGCTGAGTTCCCAGGCTGAGTGAGAGCAGAATCAGAGGCGGGGTGGGGGTGTTTGTTCAGGACAATGAATAGCAATGAGCTCCCTGGTTCTAGCTCCTTCTGGTGCTTCCTTGTGCCCTCTGCTCATCAGCACGAGTCAAGCTCCTGCCAAGCAAAACACAAGATCCGTGTAGACAAAGTGCTCGTGGTTTTCATACCTTCTGTCCCAGGCAGCGCTGCCAGCACCACGTGGCACTGCTAGGAAGGCACAAGGGCTTGTGGAGGCTCCACAGTCCAGCCCGAGGCACCAGGAGCCATGGCCACCGGGCATCCCGCGGGTCCTCGTGGTCGGCCTGGTCTGCAGCAGCCGGGTCACAGCAGGACCCCCAGCCCCCGAGCCCACGGGCTGTCTGGGCTCCTTCCGCGTGGCAGCGAGCAAGGAGTGGCACCACAGGCAGAGCCTTGCACTGCAACTGCTGCACCCGGACGAGTTCCAAACGCAGCGCAGACCTCCAGGCAGATTCCAAGGACCAAGGGAAGGCTGAGTTCTGGCCCTGTGCCTTGCCCCTCGCAGGTGCTGCAGAGGCAGTCACACCTCGGTGTGCTGCGAGCTGCAGGAGGCAAAGCTGCCTCTGCGGGGGCACTGGCTGAAGCTGGCAGCCCGGCTCCTCTCCCCTCGGGCCGCCCCTCGGCGCCGCTGCTTGTCCCGGGCCATGAAGCTTTCGATCAGCTTCAGCTTCTCATGCTCCTCCTTCAGGAAGAAGTCGACCAGCACTCTCTTCTCCTTTTTGATCTGCTCGCTGATGTCCTTGGGGATGTCGGGAATCATCCAGTCCACCAGGACACTGAGGAACATCACCAGGTTCTGCAAACACAGCCACGGGTGAGACACCCACAGACCAACCCCAGCTCCCCACCCGTGCTGCAGCCACCAGGCAGCTGGCAAACACACCCTGCTGATGGAGTGCAGCATCAAGCAGCTGAGTGAGGCGTCAGCTCAGCAAACAGCTCCTGTCTGTGCATTGCACCCCCTCGGTGGAGAGGCTGAGTGAACACACGGCTCAGTTAGGTCTGAACCAGGAAAGGACTTGGATTCAACCAATGCCATGGTCTAAGTAGCTAAAATAATTCTTTTTGGGTAGCCACAGGTGCTCAGTTCTCAACATCAGATTCCGTGAGGCTGCGTTCGGAACCCTGTGAGGGCAGCATGGTGGGGGAATCCTCCAGGACAGTCATCCCCACAGGGCTCCAGCGTGGCCTCAGCAGCCTGCATGGTCACTGTCCTGAAATCCACCTGTCTGCTCACCAGCAGGGTTTTCTTACACTCCCTCAGAGCACAAGCTACAGCCCTGAGCCTCGAGCTCACTGCAGGTGATGCTCACAACACAGAGGCAGGAGACTGGGCAAACAGCTTGTGAAATGTATAGAAAAACCATCCTTTGGGGCTTGTATGTCAAAGCTAATGCCGCAGAACTGCCGCGTTGTGCAACCCCTCGGAACTGTGAGTGTGTCTGCTGACAAGGACACTAGCATGAGAACTCCATTCCCCTCTGAGCCCAGGGAATGTCCTCTGGCAGAGGAGCAGGCAGCCTATTGGAAGCCCAGCATAACCACTTGGTTTCAAGTGTTTCCCAGCCAGTGGTGGAAAAGTACTGAAGCCAGAGCCAGGAAGCAGAGGAGGGCAATATGAAGCAGGCAGGTTCACAGCCAAACTCAGGAGAGTCTGGCAGGTGAGGAGACAGGACAGGGATTTCCAGGTGAGAGGTGGCCCAGCTGTGACTGTGGAGGACCCCAGGCCATGAAGGAGAGAGGGCTTCTGCCATTTGGGAGGCAAGCCATGGTCAATGCAACCTCCACACCTAGGAAAATGTACTCTGTTTACTGTAGGAAGCAGCAAAGACCTTGGAGGATTTGTTACTCCTGTTCATGTCTTGCTCTGGGGAGAAAGCAGCACCTCAGCCCACACAGCACTGATGTGCTGTCCACAGGCTGTGCCACTGGGGGGTAGAGCTGACAGAGGCCACTTCACTGCACCAGTCAGGAGCCTGGGGGGCCTGGGGGTCACTGCCAGCACGGGGGGACAGCCCGGGCTGTGGGGCTCTGCTCCCAGAGGGGAGAAGCTTGCTGCAGCCCCTGGCACCCCAGCAGGCTGGGTGTGAGTGCACGAGGCAGGGCTCTGGCATCAGAGAGCTCTGCTGGACGTGTGCTGCTCTGGCATGGGACCTGGCATGGAATGTGGCAGCTCTGTCTCTGAGGGGCAGCAACTCACCTGGAAGAGAATAACGAAGGCCAGGCGAGCTGACAGGACTGCCCAGTACTGCTTGGAAAACTCATACTGGTGCTGGGACCACGGGGGCTCTCTGTAGTCCTTGAACCTGTCAGTGGAGACAGCTCGGTGACACACAGCTGCACTGAGGAACACCATTTTCCAGCCACAAAACCTGGAGCATCACATCTCCCAGCTGTTCCCACTTCAGCCCAGATTGTGAAACGCAGCTCCAGAATTAGAGCTGGACTCTTCCCTGAGCTCAGCAAGCTTGGGCTGGTTTCTGCACTTGTAACCAAAATCAGAACCTCGCTCTAGCGTTGGAAATTTCCAGATTTTTCCAGGATTTACAAATGTGTGTCCCCTCCCATCTCTATTTTGCTAATGGTAACTTTTCCCCGTGTTAAATAATAAACCTTAGAGATAGAGCAAGGCATTTCCAGCCTGGAGACAAGCTTGCATCCATCACCTAACCCCCGCTCAGTCCAGGGAATCATTCACCTCACACACAATGACTCTCACTTTGCTGACTCCTGTCTCTGCATTAACGACAGGGGGAGCCATGGCAAAGGCACTTCCCAAATTAATTGTCTAGGCTTAGGCAGGATAAAACAGAGCCTCAGTGGCTTGGTGTGAAGACTGATGCTTTTAGTATTATCATCAATCATCTGGGGGTAAACAACAGGCTAATAAAAGTCACAGATGCTCCTAAATAGGAACGGTTTGCAAATAGCAGGAAATACAGAAACCAATAAGAAATGCAGACAGGAAAGACAATGAGAATAATCCAGGGAAATGGAAAATAATTACAAATAAAACCATTTAAGGATCTTTGCAATGACTGAGTTTTCAATAAAAGGCAATGGAAACAGCCTGTGGCCTTCAGTGACCTGCAAGTTAGCACAGGTTTGAAACATGGCAGCAGGAGAGTAGAGTTGTGGATGCACAGACAAAAGGTGAGGGTGCTGGGGGGTGCTGGCACTTCTCTGAGCAGCTCAGGTACACCTACACCTGGAATGCTGCTGTCAGCCTTGCAGGGGTGGGGATTTCACAGAAAAAGAAAATAGGAAAGGAAAAAGAAAAAGAAAAAAAAAGAAAAGGGAAAAGAAAAAGAAAAATAATAGGAAAAGGGGGAAAAAAAAAGAAAAGGAATAGAAAACAGATTAAAAAAAATAAAAAATAAAAGAGAAAAAAAAGAAACGATAAAAAATGTAAAAAAGAGAAAAAAAAGAAAAAAAAAGAAGAAGAAAAAGGTAGCAACAAATTGAAGCCATTTGAGCAAAGCAGTCGAGGGGCTGGGGAGACTGACTCACCAGGAAGATTAAAGAAGAGCACATGTATTGCTCCACTATAAGTCAGAGCCACAGTTGGACATGATAACCATGCACAAATTGTGCCCTTAGGACTCAGAGGGATAATTTAGTGCTGTTCACAGTGTTTGACTAGAAGTAATAGGATGAAATTAAGAAAGGGAAAATCTGTTTTGAATACCACAAAACCCTTCCTGACAGTAAGATTCATTAGGGTGTGGAAAAGCCTCCGTCAGGGGATAGTGGAGAAGGTCCATCTATTAAACCTGTCAACTTCAGCCTGCAGGTGTGCTCCTCAGAATCCCCTCCAGGACTGCCCACGTGCTTGGCACCTTGGACTGAACACTTGCAATCCACACCCCCCAGAAAGCCAGTCTGAAGAGCTGGGTGTCATTCTGTGCCACGCCTCTGGACACAAAGAACCAGTGCAGGGTGGGGGGAGGAGGGGAAAGCAGGGCTGGTGAGGTGTCACAGCCCCAGTGTCAGGCTGCTTTCCCCTCCTCCCCCCACCCTGCACTAATTCCACTAAAAAGGACAAGATAAAAAGTGGCTAGTGTGGGTTAGGAGTGGGTTAGGAGCAGAGCACATAATAGTTCCAGGGGAAAGCATAGAAAGGCTGAGGAACTGAGGATGGATGGGGAGGACCAGGAAAGACTGAGCTGAGACCAGAGTGAGGAGGAATATTCTGGTCTATTGGCCAAGTATAATGTGTGGGGAAAGAATGGTAGAAAAGATCAAAACATGGATGTAGGTGGAACTGAAAATCAACCTAAATAAGCTGATCTGTTTAATTTCCTTTTACAGCTGGTCTTTGGCAAGAAATGGAAGAACTCAAGACTGAATCATGAGGAAGTGGTGCTTCAGCAATTCAGGATTATATAAGAATTGCTCAGGGAAGAATGTTTAGAATCCACCACTGATCACTGGGAGCAGATGAGATGAATCCCTGGGAATTAAGAATACTAATTAATTCAAAGACACTTAAAAAATTTGCTGAAGATTGGAGAAGACTTGTGTTAAGGGAAAAATTCCTTCAACGACTCTGTGTCTGATGCTTTCTTTAGTCTCATGGGCATGCTCTCATCTACTCCATTATCCTACAAACTTATACGATTAAGCCAATGGAATTGTCACACAACTTAGCAAGGTTTGTTTTTCATTTGCCTTCAGCCACACAGATATCATTTTGCTCTGAAAAGAAGCCAATGCTGTGCAGCAGACTGGTGCTGAGCAGTGCTGGTGGGAAGCAGTGTCAGGGGGTGCACAGCACTGTAGAAAGTGCTGCTCAAAACACGCAAAGAATGCGTTCTGGATGTTCAGTGGGAGAGCTGCTTCTGGCTCATGGTGGTTATTTCCGAGATACCTTAATCTCTGGCAGTGCCCGTGAGGAGCGAAAGGCAGGCTGATTGTCACCACATTTATCTCCAGAGGTCACTGAAAGCTCAGAACAAGAGAGGTCAGCCTGTTCCCAACGTTTTTGCCAGAAACAGAAAAACAGATTTTGTTTGCAGCTGAAGGGACAGTGCTTGCTGCCTGTCTCTCAGGACACGGGCCAGACACCCCAGGTTTTATCAGCAGGAGCTCTGTCCAAAGCTGAGATTTTGATAAGATTCAAATGAGGTGGGTGATAATGAGAAACACTGAATGGGATGCTGACATATTTTCCCAACTATTTCCTGGTAATGGAGCAGAAATGCTCTCATAGTAGTTTCTCACTGGGACTAGTACATGGTCAAACAGTGTTTGCTTCTTGTTTGCAATCAGTTCTTTTCCTTTTTTTATATTTCTCCATGGCATAGACTTTGTGTAACTAGCAGGGCTATTCCTACACCTAGCGTGGCCTGTTCCCTCCTCCCTGTGTTCTGGTTCTGTGGAATACAGCCTGGTCTGGAAAGGACATCTGTCACTGTTGTGCCACACACCACACACCCAGACCAGGTGCAGAGGAGCACAGAGCAAGTCACAAAGTGCCAGTGAAGTTTACAGGTGTTTATAAGCAAAGGGGGAATGTTCAGCTCCTTCAGGAGCCCATGAATATGATCTCTCACACAGTCAATGAAAAGAAGGGGACTGGTCTGAAGGGCAGTTTACTGCACCTCTTAGAAGCATAATTACAAAGTTCATTTATCCCTTTGTGTTCAAGTGGCTGCTTGTTTCTAAATGAATTCATTTTAGAAAGGTCAAAGCAGCAAACATTCAAAATTAAATTATTTTTGTGTTGTTTGTTTTGTTTTGTTTTATAAATCAAAATGTTATCTTTATTTGAAATATCTTGTCTCCCCAACTTTAACATGAAGACAAAGATTTTGGTGCACCCGACCCAGCTTTAGTTACAAGCCTCCTCTGTTGTGCTGAGAGCTGCTCTTGGATCCTTATAGAAGAGAGTAACAGACATAGCTGTAACTACAAAAATTCCCCAGCTGCTTTAGCCATCTCCAGCTATTCTGAAAATACAATTTATTTTAAAAACTCCTCATGTCAGATATACAGAAATGTAGGCTAAAGGAAGGAATAATGAATAAATCTCTCTGCATTTTGAGCACAGATTTATCAAGGACAATGAATTCAAGTGAATGAGAAGAAGGAATTCAGAAGCTCTAACCAGGAAGCACTACTTGCTAAAGTCTCTGCAACACTAGCAGTGTGTTCTGAGTGTTCAGCACCCCAGCACAGCAAGAAAAGGGCCATCTGGTGCTGGATGGTGCGTGTCACCTGTGAGACCTGTCCCATCATTCCCCTCTGCTGGTACCTGACTCTGTGCCCCTGCTCTGTCACTGATGAGATAGATTTTGAGACTCCCATCTCTGGCACCTCAGGGAAAATCTGTCCTCAGAGTAAAACCTCACAATGAAAGCATGAGAATGAAGGCCTGAGTCTGAGAAAGGAGACTGGGAAAGACAGAGGTGAGAGCAGGTTTAGAAGCAGGCCAGGTTGAGATGGCAGCTCGTAGGAGCACTAGGTTCTAAAGCCTTGCCACACTTCAGAAAGGACAGGGGTGATGAGCAAATACCTGATGTATCAAACAAGGGAGGCCAATAAAGGGAGTACTTTACCTGCAGAATAGCACATCCTGGGCAAACAGGGAGTTCTCTGGCTGTGTCCCAGCCTTGAGATGACTGACATTGAAGTATGAAAGCGTGTGATTGATGAAGCCATGCATGGTTCCATTTTGGCTGTATGCATATTGATACATAAGGCGTGGGATGAAATCAGATGTGACAGCAATTACAAAAGCCTGAGAGAGAAAAGAAGAAACAACAGCTAAACAACAGTTGTGAATCTTTCTGCTCCCAGGATCTGGGATATTTACACCCATTTTGTTCACACTAAGCATATAGTGTGAGCATCAGAAAGAAGGCACGGCTATGAATGAGAAGCAGGTCTTTATCAATTATCTGGAGTGCTGCCTGTTTACAGCCCCTCCTGAGCTTCTTATTGAACAAGCCCTGCTTAAGGCCAGAGAATGAGGTGAGTGAATGGCATCCTGTTTGGATTAAACCATGTGTTACACTTCCACTGGAACCAACTGGATAATTGAGAATTTCATAGCAAATTAGACTTCTCTTTTAAATTATATTGGAGGGACAATATGATGTAATTTATATTATGTTGGAGGGGCCAAATACTTACATTACTGATAACTGAAATACATGTGATACTTACATTAATGATAACTGAAATACATGTGATACATTACTGATAACTGAAATACATCTGATACTTACACTAATGATAACTGAAATACATGTGATACTTACATTAATGATAACTGAAAGCTTTCCGATACCACTCAGAATGTTATACCAAATTCCTGTAAGTGGAAAACAGAAGTTATTAATGGATGTGCTACCATTTTCCCTCTTTCCTGATGCGCTTCTGGTGTGGTGTTCATTGCAGTGCTTTTCATTCCTTACCTATGTCTTTTTCTCTGACTGTGTCTGGCCTCCTGAGCTCGGTGACAAACTTCTTAGCGTCCAGCCGCACTTCTATGACGTTGTTCAGCAGAGCAAAGAGAGGAGCCAGGGGGAAGGAGGCAACAAAGAGTGTGACAAAGCCAAACTGGATAACTGCAAGAGAAATACGCACCGTTTGCTTGCTGTCTTCTGAAGGAGCTGGGAAATGCAGCTGACAGCAAGTGGCTGATGAGCTTTGCAGGGTCCAGTGCCTATAAAGCTGCACAGCTTGGTCCCAGTAACAGGGTCAGAAAGTGGGGCTATGAAGGACGAAGGTTTGTCACTGTGCTTTATGAATATTCCTAATAACCCTTCTGGTCTCCAGCTAACACCACAGAGCCCAGATAACACCCACAGGGCAGTGAGAGCCATCAAAGCCCCCAGTGTTCTCTGAGGGAATGGTGCCCTTTCCCAGCCCATAGGTTGACCTGTTTTCACACAAATTATCTTCTAAGCAGCCAAGGAACCAATGTCACCCTGCAAAAGCACAGTGCTGTCACAACAGTGTGTTCCTGACAGGACCCAGTGCTCTACAGATGTTTGGAATAATGTAGGGGAAAACCAGGTCCTTCCAAGCAAGCTTCTTCAGTTTTGGGATGCAGAGTATCCTTAATTCCTCCTCCTGTCAGTGGCACTCTTCAGGATGATTCTCCTCTGGCTACAGCTCATTTGGGTACAATTAGAGTCTGAAAACAGTTGACTTTTCCTTCCTTTTTTCTCCAAGGTGCTGAGGAACTAACCAATTCTTCTATGGACAGGAGGAGGCATCAGTGGTGAGTGTTACTCAGGAGACTGGATCATTTCCTGGTAAAAATGCTATGTTATTTTAAAGTAACACTTCAGGGAAGTTACAGAGGTTTATTATGCCAAAAAGCCTTCTGCCCCAATGCAAAGGCAGTGATCCCAGTGAGATGGAACTGATACACCTGTGATTTACACTTCAGACCTAACTGCTAAAACACCTTCTGCTGCTGCTTTGAGAGAACATCCACCAAGATGGAGCCTTTAGAAAGCACACAAACTTCCTACCCTTGAAATCATACTTGCCTGAACATTTTATGTTCATAGTCAGGAAAAGGAATTAACAAGGAAATAAAAACAGATGTTAAGAGTAATGTCCCCCAAAACTGTGAAATGCTTAGAAAAACACATAGCACCAAGAGATGCCTTTTGGTTTTAAGTGAATTTAGCAGAAATAGAGCTGGGAGGAGTCAGTTGTAGGGGTTTTTTTGTGTTTTTTTGTTTGCTTGTTGCTGTTGGGTTTTTTTTTAAGGGGGTATTTGCAATGCTGTAAGTATTTAGGCATTTGCTTTGATGTTGTTTGCAGCCCCTTTATTCATTGCCTGGGAAAAGGGAGTCTGATTTTTTTTCAAGTTCAGGAAGGAATGCTCCAGGTATGCAAAGGGCTGCTGGGCAACTGTGTGAGTGTCTGCACAGAACCCTCTGTGCCAGGAGTGTTTGTGTGGCCACCTTGAAATCTCTTCAGCCTGCTAGCCTCCTTCTGCAAGTGTGGATGCTGCCAGGAGCAGCAAAGCCCCAGCCTGAGCACCCCCTGACTCATGTGGCCTCTGCAGCAAAGCAGCAACCAGCCCCTCAGCCAGCAGCCTCTGAGCAGCCTCAGCAGCTTAGAGGCACTTCTTGATCCTGCTCAGTGTTAGTAGAAAGCAGCATGCAGCAGGGGATGGCACAGAGCAGAATCCCTGCTGTACACATCAGGAGCAACCCAGGGGCAGCAGCCTGGGGACACCTGCCCAGTCACTGTGGAAATGTTTACAATAGGAATCAAGGAATCCTGGAGATGTCTGGGTGAAGGGAGCTCCAGAGCTCACCCAGCCCAACCCTGCTGAGAGCAGGGACATCTCAGCTAGAGCAGGGTGCGCAGAGCCCCCTCAACCCCACCTGGGATGTCTGCAGGGATGGGGCCTCACCCACCTCCCTGGGCACCCTGTGCCAGTGGCCACTACTCTGCTGGGAAACAACTTCTGCCTTAGTACTCATGATTTCTTTTTATCATGCTTTTTATGATTCTGTTGCTTTTTCTCCTTCTGTATAAAAATCTGTCATAGGATCATAGATTAGTAGAAGTAAACAATGGCCAAATCATCCCTGTGCTGACTTCCAAACTCCTGAGAAGAAACTTAGGAAAACATGGAATTTATTGTTCCTTGGTAATAAATGTATGCAGCAAGCCTACACACACCAGGCTGGGTTGATACCTCCAAATTCAGCCTCATTAAAGAGCTTAAAGAAAAATGCAGGTTTTTAGTGAATTTTTCCTTTTTTCTTTTCTCTCTTTTTTTTTTTTTTTTTTTTTCTGCCTGCCACATTGCCTTGCTGATGGCTTTTCCTGCTCTAGGGGAAATTCTTCCAAACCTCTAAGATTAATCCTTACAGTAGTCAGCAGCTAAAGACATAGGGTCTGATAATTTTCTTCTTAAAATTCACAAGATACTTTTGCCATTGATTTTTAACAGAAGTGAGATGATGAAACCCTCTGTTATTATTTCTCTTTGAGAAAAAAATGTTTCCAATTAATTGCCACATGAACCTTGGACTCTTAATGGGATTAGAATGGAGAAGGAAATACCAAATGAAAGAAGAATCTGTAAGTCATTGCTGATGTCAGTTTCTTCTCAAGAAAGCAGTAATGGTATAAACTTCACATGTTCACATGCATCATTAGCTGGTTTTGGAGCCAGTTTCATGAAGTTAGTTTCATTAGAGATAGTTATTGCTACTCTAAACATCAGTTTCTTGCCAGCTGCTATCACTGCAGGCCAGTTGACATGCTGCAAACTTGCTAGCAGGAGGGTGGGAGGTGCTGTCCGTGCTCCTGGGGGCTGCACGTGGCCTGCTGCCTCTCCCTGCTCAAAAGCCACTGCACAGCTCCAGAAATGGGGAATACTAATGACAGGTGGGAACCAGGGCAATCTGTGAGCCACAATTCCTTCAGCAAAACTTGAGCAAAAAAAGGAAAACTCAAGAGTTTATTTGCAGTAGTGAAGTGTTGGCCTCTTACCCCCACACTACAGTTACCTGAAAACAATGGAATTCTGCCTGACTTGGAGACTTTGGGGTTTGCTCTCTCATGTTTTCTTTTCTTCTAGGTTTAGATAAGATTTTAACTTTAAAACTAAATCACAGCATCATAGGACTATAGAATGGTTTGAGGTTGAAGGGACATTTAAAGCTCATTAATCTAAGCTATCTGGAGCAGTGGGTGAGTGCAGGTCACAGAGGTGACTGTGAAGAACCCATCTCAGTGCAGGCTGACAGGAGGCAACAGAGCACCATCCAAGCAGTGCACACAGCTCCACTCAACAGTGGGAACTGGGAGCAGCTGTCCCTGTGATCTCACACTGGGGTAACCAAACATGGAATGGGGACAACTTGCCACTTCAGGAGAGAATTGCCTGTACCATCTGGGTTCCCACTAACAGGCTTATCTCCTCTAACCTGGAAAGCCAACACTTCTTTACTGTAAGAATGATGAAATACCAAGGAGGTTGTAGAGTCTTCATCCCTGGAAACACTCAAAAGCCAACAGGACAAGTCCCTGAGCACCCAGCTCTAGCTGACCCTGCTCTGAGCAGGGGGTGGACTCCTCTATCCTGCCAAGTGATGACATACAGTCGTGTGATATGCAGTGACTGGGCCTGGGCAAAGCTATGGGTATTGCAGAGAGGGAATTCAGCAAACTTACTCATTTCCATGTACTCTGGAGTCAGCCCAGTGAAAGGTTCCAAGATGTAGTCAAGATCCCATTGCTGAGGGTCCTTTGACTGGTTGGTGTCCATTTCATTTGGCTCAGTTCTTTCATCCTTCAGCTTCCTGAAGAGCTTCTTTAGCTTCCTGAGGAACAAAAGTTTGAATTGAAACAAGTATTTTTTTCCCCCACCCTATAATATTTGGCCCAAGACTTGCAGAGCAATACAGAATGTATATCACATTATTCTGGTGCCCCATAGGGGTCTGCACCATCCTCTGAAGTTCTGATGCTGGCTATTGGGTGCTAGGCTGCTGGGGGCAGCAGTTCCTGTGCTTCTGTGTGAAGAGGAAAGTTACAACCACACAGTGCTGCTGCAATGGAGTCTGTCTGTCCCCACACAGCTCACTGCAGTCAGTCTGTCCCCACACAGCCCACTGCAGTCAGTCTGTCCCCACACAGCTCCACAGCAGCCTGGCCATGAGCACGGGGGCTGCAGCATTTCCACCCAGCCCTCCATTCCATCACCAGTGGGGAGCAAAGGGGGGAGGCAGACACTCTTACACCAGACCCAGGTTGCATGAGGCCCTGTCAGTCCTGAGATCTCAGAGCTGGAAAAAGCAGCAGCTCAACTCCAGCTTTTGCTCCAGGTGCAGCTGTGATGTGGCTCCAACGTGTGACAACCTCATTCCCTGGACATCATCCTGGGACTAACCACATTCCTCCAGTACCTGAACCTTCACTTCGCACACTTCTAATAAAAGGGCAGGGACATGTAAAACACTTCAAGAAAGAATTAGATGGATCCTTACAAAGACATTTACCTCCTACATCATGCAAACTCAGCCATTTCAAGACACTAAAATTTCCTCTCCTCCCCTCTGCTTTTATGACAGTCGAGGGAACTTGCCTGTGACAGAGGTGATGTAGTACTCGCAGGGCAGGAGACCAGGGGCAGGATTTAAAGCAATCAAAGGAGTCCCAGGATGCTTTTCCAGCATATCCCAATTAATTTCCTAAAGTGAGGGGCTCTCGGAGGACAGTGAACAATAAGAGCAAGGCAGGGCTGATTTCTGTTCCCATAAATGAGCTACAAATGTCCTTCTCATTTCAGAGGGCAGGTGAGACTGAGGAGCATCTTGCTGTCACCCTGCAGCAGCTGAGATAAAGTCTGGGTGTGTTTAGATGTGAATTCTGTACATGTGTGATCTAATCCTCTGCTTATAGCTCTATGGAGTCCAGTTATGGAGTTTAATGCATACACAGAACTCCCCTGAGAACCCAGTAACTAAAACAATAGCTGTTGTTTTTAATGTTTATTTGGGAATACACTAAATCCAGGGCTGAGTTACTGAGAATGAGGGTTGATTTTTCATCAGGCTATCTACAAGCCAGGCATGAGGACTGGCACCTTTAACCATTCTGAGTTAAGCTTTGAAGAGTGTTCTAATCTTTATGTGATTTTTTAAAGGCTCAACTAACTGAAAGTAAGCCAAACTAATTCTTTCAAAGTTTCCACCAAAAAAATATGTACCTTTGTGTCATATCCAAGTATGTGAAGTTTGAGACCAAACAGAAATGTGTCAGAAAGTTAAAGGAACTGAGAACAGGGATTTGCACAGTGTTACTCTCCAGCTATACAGCAGTAGGACAATGAAAATGAGTTTTGCAGAGCTCTGTGGCTGCACATATGATTGTGTTATTAAAACTGAGTGAGCTTTGAAAATGCACTTGTATGAAATCTGCTTTTCAATTGCTCAGATAAAGAGCTTTTTAAAAGGTTGACAGACAATAATAACCAAGAGCTATTTTAGCTTCTGATTTCTACAGGCCAGGCACCACCACCAGTGAGAGAGGCTGGAAAGGCACATGCAGGGAGGTTCTGTGACCCCACCAGTGGTCAGGTGAATTCAGACAAAGACAACTCTAGAGCTGAAGAATAACCATTGCTTCTGGAGCTTTTGCCAGTGAGGACTGAGAAGCAAGATGACACTGTTAAGGAGACTGAACAGCACGGAAGAAGAGGGAATGCAGGGTCAGGGAGAAAGAAAGCAAGGAGCAGGTTTTTGCCAGAAGGTGATTTCTTATCACCAAGGTCAAAGACAGAGAGTAATAAAATAGCCACACAGTTTTTTTCAGTGAGTTCAGGAAAACAGAAGTGAAGGAGTCTAAAAGGGACTCTAGGTTCACTTTCAAGCCCTGCAGCCTTTCAGGGTCAATTCCTGTGGCAGCAGCAGAAAAATTATGGTAGGTGACACATCTGAGTGAACTGGGGCATCTTTACATCCGTTCAGCTTGTCAATCCCAGCCCCACAGAACACACACTACAATGCAGGAAGGCTTATTTTGCCATCCCTCTGGTGTTTTTGCCTTTACCTAGCTGTTTTGACACTCTTGGGTGCAGACACTGAAGGAGAAGTCTCAGCAAGTTTTCTCAGACCAGCAAGTCACACCTGCCATAGCTGTGCAGCAGCTCCTCCAAAAGCACTGAAGGAAAAGCTCTCCCACCCTGCAGCTGCTGCCNTATGGTAGGTGACACATCTGAGTGAACTGGGGCATCTTTACATCCGTTCAGCTTGTCAATCCCAGCCCCACAGAACACACACTACAATGCAGGAAGGCTTATTTTGCCATCCCTCTGGTGTTTTTGCCTTTACCTAGCTGTTTTGACACTCTTGGGTGCAGACACTGAAGGAGAAGTCTCAGCAAGTTTTCTCAGACCAGCAAGTCACACCTGCCATAGCTGTGCAGCAGCTCCTCCAAAAGCACTGAAGGAAAAGCTCTCCCACCCTGCAGCTGCTGCCTCACACAGTGACACACTGACAAACAGGCACCTTGGAATCCTGGGGTTCCATCTGCAAACCCATCAAACAGTCGTAGATCAAGCAATACATTTTAATATCTTTTATGAGCTATTGCTTTTCTCCATGCCACCTCTCCTCCACTTTATACTAATTTGCATTCAGTGCTGCAGCTCTGAAAGCTTCTCTAAAACTTCCCAAGAGATCCATCATACTTGCCTGTTTTCCCAGGTTTCTACAATGAATTTAGATCAATTATTCAACATATTCAATCACTTTCTTTAAGCCATTTACTGCAGATATGGCCAATTATTCAACATAAAATACAGCCAGAGCATTTCATCACATCCCCAATGTGATTTATCATCGTGCTGAATGAGAAGGCAGGTAGGCAGTGGCAGCAGCCCTGCAGTGCCAGGGATGAAGGCTGTAACTGGGAAGCCAGAGGAAGAAGGCACAGCCCTGGAGAGGCCGGGATACGTACGGGATTCCGATTTCAAACAGGTTGTTCTGAATCAGTTGTTTCCCCAGCATGATGATGCTCAGCTGGATACAGAGCTCCATCAGACAGCCTCCTGGAGCACACTGCAATGGAACAGAAGGGGCAGGGGATTCGGTGTAACAGTACCTAGGCATAAGAGCTACTGCTGTCTCTGTGGACACCACCCTTGCACCAGTCTGTGCAGGTGATCACTGCAGTTCTTGCCTCAGTGGGGTATTTCACCTCCCCCCAGAAAGATGCAGCCCTCTGCTCTAGCTTACTGTGCCCAGGGTACTGCAGTTCCTTTTAAATAGTCACTGCATCATCAGTGCAATAAACAGTGCAGCATCACCAACACTGCCAACCTGATGTCTCCAAGGGGGGAGAAATCTTCAGCCCTGCAAAGACTCCTTGTGTGAGCTTTACTGCGAAGCCTTGAGTACACCTATCCATTTTCACCCACAGCAGCTAAATGAATTAAATAAATGTTGACAGGTTTAACACAAGAAGACTGTGGCTTCCGGGCTGTTCCAATTGCTAGGCTGCTCATGGTGGATGGAATGTGAAGCCAGACTCATGTTCTGGCTCCACCAAAGGTTTCCCAAGGGACTTGAGCAAACCAGTCCATCTCAGTGCCCACTTGTAAAGCACAGAGAAGGTGCAGCTTCACCTGAGGAAGACTGTGAAGTGCACAGGACTGTAGGAAGAGAACACGCAGGTGACTCTGAGGGAGAACATGGGGTTTGCCTATTTATGTTGAAGCTTTAATACCCTGTTGCACCATGCTTTCTATTTTTCCCTTGTGCACTGACACACTGAGCACAGTTCTCCCGAGGGAGCCTCTGGGCTGCCTTGCAGCTGTACTTGCCTCTTCCATTCGATAGCCATCAAACACATACACGTACTGCCCGGGGCGCCCCACAAACCTGAAAGGAACAGCAAGGGAGGGAACAGGTGAGCTCCAACAACATCCACACCAGGTAAAGCATTTAGGGCTAGCTACTTCAACAGCCATGTTAAGACTTGACAGCTGGTCGACTTTGACTGAAATTTTGCAGCAGAGGCCTCTGCTACAACATCTAGATAAAGGAATTCAAATAAAACATTTTTCTGTACTAAAAATTAATCACAGTCTGCACCTGAGTCATACCCTGAAAGGAGTTATCATGTCTACATACAGTCAAGGGTCTTCTGACTACATGTGGAGAAAGTGAGATTGACTTTATTATAACCATATGACACAGAAAAAAATGTCAAAAAAGAAAGAAATCAGTAATATTTTCATTATCTTGCAATATTTACAACTGCTGGTAAAATGTATCATTAATTCTTAAATCAATGATGCTGACTAGGATTAGTGAAGAGTATAGATCAACAAACTTTACAGCCCCCAGAAGGATCAGAAGAATGGTATGAAACAGAATCCAGGGGATGTTTTAAACGTTTCTGCCAAAGTTTTAGCAAACAATCATTTAAGCTTCCCATTCAAAAGCATGTGTTATACTGTGGACAAGGGTCCCAAAAGACAGTGATCCTGAACCCATAGGAAGTCACACTTATTTAGCAGGATAGCTGAATTAGCTTTTTGGTCAATCAGCTCATTTGCCAAAACGTGCAACTTCCAGTTGCCTGTAACTATTCCTTCATTTAACTTGCTGCAGGACAATAGTGCAGGACACAAAGCACCAGAGAAAGCAGTTCCACCACTGCAAACAAAGCAGGGGAATCTTTCCTTGCTACGGGAGGCTTCAAGGACAGTTGCTAAGCTGTGAGCAATGCCATTGACCTATAAATGCAACACCCTCTAACTAAAAGGAATTGTTTCCTGAGGTGTGGATTATTCTTATTTAAAAAGAGGAGTGAAGTGGCTGCAGCTGAGAACAAAGCTCTATTGGAGGAGAGACAGGGCAGTTCTCTACATCATGCCTTCCAAAGCAAGCTTTACACACCCTGGTCTACAAAGGTATTCTATTCCTAGTTGGTAAGGAGCATCCCCAGATCTAGTGAGGCAGCCCTTTCTGCCCCTCTCTAAGCACAGCTGCACTGACATACACACACATAAACAGCTGTATGCAGAGCCTACCTTCCTTTAAAAAAGGCCACATAAAAAATAGGTGCATAGGAATTCACAAACTTCAGTAGGAAAGCCTTCAGAATCAGCCTCTCCTCAAAGGTTTTCTCTGTCTTTGGTACCTCTGTTGGAGAAAAAATAGTAAACCAGAGAAATGAAGTGGTATGTATGTAAACATCCCTGATACCCATAAATACACCACCAACCTGCAGACCTGGAGCTCATACTGCTTTTCTCTTTCTTTTCAGTTGGTACCAATGCACACTACTCTGTCACTGACTCCTGATTTCCAGAGTCCTTCCACATTTCCACATAGAAATTTGAGCACTGAAGGTATATCACAACTCCACTGAGTCCTCCCTGCCCAGCTTCATTGTCACAGAAGGTCACTAGATAATCTGGTGAAGCCTGAGCCACCACTCACCTATACACATAGCCAAGCTTCCTTAATCCTTTAAAGGATGTGAACAATTTACAGATGACCTCATATGCTGGACAGATCCTCTGGACAACAGCTGAGGGCAACAGAAAGACTGAACAGAGCAGCTTTTAATCTGAGGGAGAAAGCCATAGCCCCTGCCTTCTGGAGAACTCCCACAAAGATGAGCTCAGCCTCTGGATGAACATTTGCACACCATATATGGCTCCAGAGACTCAGCACTTACCCCCTCCCCACACTCAGATACACTATCCCATACCAACAGAGGCATGCACAGAATTTCTCCTCTAGCCAGTGGAGTCTCTACGCAAGAAATGCATCCAGACAGGACGCCTTAGCATCAGGGAAAAGTACATAAAATAACACACACACACACACACACACCCAAACACTCATAAAACTGGGTTGTTTGTGTAGCATGTTGCACCAAAGCTGGGCAGCTGAACCTTCAGGTAGACAGTGAGCTGAGCCAGCTGGGCACGGGCCGTAGCTCACTGAAGGAACTGCAGCCTTGCTAAGGCAGAAACTCCAGCACTTTTGGTTTTGTCCCCATCTGACTGGTTGTTCCTTGAGTGAGTGAAGTTCCAGGTGAGTAAATGAGTTTGTAAGTCGAGTCTAATGCCAGCTGCTGATGGAAGATGACATGTTCAGTGAGAACACCAGACACAACCTGCACCGTGCTGGTCTGAGCTGGGGGAAGGGGCTCTCAGTACCTGCTGCTACTACTTTGATCCCCCCACACTGGTTCAGCAAGCACTGAGGTGGAGGTTTTCCTTTGATCCTGGGGACAATGCCATTGCTGTCAGCTGCACAATTCCTGCTCTGACACGTGTGTTTCAATTTCCCCTGAGCAAAGATGTAAGCATGCTGGGGGTGGACAGGAACCTGTGCTGTCAAGAGATGTTCCTCCAGCCCAGTAAGCGGTGTGCAAGGAGAACTGAGTGTGATCTGCTCACCAGTGAGAGGTCGGGAGGTAAGCAGCAGTTATCAGCAGGAACGAGTGGTAACGTTTCCTAACTCTGTGATTACAGCTGGCACTGGCAAAGCCCGGCTCAAGGTTCCAGCTAATGCCCCTGCAGCGCCAGGGCAGCACCTCCTGAGCGGCGCCCTGCAGCACCTGCAGCACACGCAGGGGGTGCACTTACCGATCTCGGTCAGCCACTTGGCCACAGCCCCGTAGATCTCGTCGAGCAGCAGGATGAGCAGCAGGTTGATGATGACGGCGGTGGCGGTGACGGTGACGCGCACGTTGTCGCGGGCGCTGGCGGCCAGGGCGGCGGCCGTGGTGATGCGGTACACCATCACCCCCAGCACCGCTGAGAACGTCAGCAGCACCTGCGGGCACACGGGTATTAGTCTGGAGAAGAGGAGGCTCAGGGGGGACCTTACTGCTCTCTACAACTACCTGAAGGGAAGTTATAGGGAGGTAGGGGTCGACTTCTTAGCCCTAAAGATGCCAGGACGAGGGGCAATGGCTTCAAGTTGCACCAAGGGAAACTGAGGTTAGATATCAGGAAGAATTTCTTTCCAGAGAGGGTGGTTAGGCATTGGAATGGGCTGCCCAGGGAGGTGGTGGAGTCCCCATCCCTGGAGGTGTTCAAGAGTCGCGTAGACGTGGTGCTGGGGGACATGGTTTAGGGACACTGGCAGTGTAGGGTTAATGGCTGCACTTGATGATCTTGAAGGTCTCTTCCAGCCAAATCATTCTATGATTCTATTGAGCAGACTCCTGTCTGGAGAGAAGGTCAGAAGGCTGAAGGCTCTCCATGCACATGCAGCCAAGGAGGTTTTGCTGCTGAAACAGCAGAGCAGGGGTGCCACCTCACTCAGCTCTCGTTAGAAATAAAAATAATTAAAGTGTGTTTCCCCTGTTACTATTCACCAGAGACTGGCAGGGTCAGTCGGGCTTCCCTCTGCTCTTCTGTCCCAGAAATCACCCTTCACAGGCTGGCTTTACTGTTAGCCCTGCTGCTTAAGGTCAAGTTCCCACAAGCAGCACTGGAGTTGCACAGGGCCAGGGTATTCTGGTTTCAAAGGAAAAAACAACCCCCCCACAATGAAAACCAAACAAAATACCAGTGCAGTAACAATAAAAAACCCCAGCAGATTCTGACAGCCACGGCAGGAAAGGGGGAGAGGGTACAATTTTCTCTTTCATTTTTGCCTTTGGCAAGGATTCCAGTGTACATTCATTCCTTTAGGCAACACATCTTGAGATGCTCAGATGAAAGAGCCCACCTAAATGTGAAAGATTAGACCACTGCAATTATCCCATGGGCCTAGAGGGCCGGATTCACAACACGGGCTGAAGGAAGTTTAACAGCTCCTTTTAATGACCCAGCCATAGTTTATGGAATCCCTGCATCCAGAGGAAGGTTGTCTGATGAAAAAGTGCTGTAGCAAAAGAACCAGAACAGGAGCTGTATTAAAGACTGGAGATGGAAAATGGGCACATTCAGTTTTAATGGAGAACTAGGAAACACACTAAAAAAAAAACCAAAACAGTTTGGAGAAACTCCTGAAGATATCAGATGACATTCACAAACAGGCTTGTGAGAACACAGTACAAAATGTTAGCCCTAGTAAAACATCTAATTTTGACTCTTTAAAGAAATGTTTCATTAAAAATGTTTCATTTTAAAGTGTTGCTGAATGGTGAGGTTTTGCTTCATGCTAACACTTTTTCAATCAAATGCTGGTCTAAAGATAAAAATCTAAACAGAAACCACTCTGAAGGAAAACATTTCAAATAGCATAAAATATTTCCTTCCCTTTTGTTTGTTCCCTTCCTTTGAAAGTTTTAATTGCATTGAGAAAACAGCTCTAAGGTTTCTGCCTATTTTTATCTTATTCTTTTAACTCACCTACCAAACATGCAGATGAAAATCTGATTCACGTCAGAGTCTGCTCAGCTCCTGCTGTGACACAAGTGGTGCAGGAACACAAAGATCAGAACTTGTTCCTACCTTGCCCACTGCAGCAGTGAGCAAAACCCCAGTAAAGAGAGAAAAGCAGAAAGCACCTCCTGGCAGTGCTCTCATTCACCTTCCTCCTCTACAGCCACCTTAAGGTCTTTTTCTTACTTTGGGTGACAGATCCCTTGCTCTTAATTATCTTACAAATCATCTTTTTCTGTTTCTTTCCTCCGTGGACTTCTTGGACATTGTTAATATGATGGTGGTCAAGGAAAACCAGGCCAGTGTTCTTTTTTGTGTCCTTCTGGAGGTTCCACAGACACCTACCTTCTCCAGCAGCTTCCACTTAGGAATGCTCTCCTAACAGTGCTGGTACAGGAGCCATCAAGGACAGTCACCACTGAACAGACAAAGAGGGGGCTTCATGGAAGCTGAATATCAAACTCTCAAACCTGCCCAAAGGATTCAGGGAGAGCTGTGAGGAAGACTGCTGGAGGGTGACACCAGCAGAGGCCTGCACTCTGGTGGCCTGTTCAGTTCATGCACTGAGAGCCAGACATACTGAGTTACCTGAGAAAATATGGTTTATTTGTTTAAAGAATAAAGACACTGCTTTTGCAAAAGCACCACGGCTTTCTCAGTTGCCAGCTGGTTTTAAACAGCTGCTTGGACACAGATGGAAAACACTCCTTTAGGAGTCCTCATTATCTGTGCATCCAGCAACAAGAGAGAACTGAGCAGGGCTTGTAGGACTGCACAGCAACTGAGAGCACAGTTCCCAGTCCCCCAGAGGGAGGGGTTCCTGGGTCTCCTTCACAGCAATTCTCCCATTGCCTACCCTGCCTGCTCTGCCCAGTCCCAGGTCAGATGGTCAGCTCACCATTCAGGTGCTCACTTTGGGTTTTGTTGTCATTGTCAATTTTCACCCAGCCAGTGCTATTCCTACTATGGCAGACAGCTTCTTCCCTGAGTGTCTAAACTCGGCTGTGAGGGACTGAATTGCTTAGAAACAGATGTGAAACTTGGCTGCAGGAAAGGTCACCTACTGAGCCTGGTATGACTGAGGAAGACAGGAAAGGATACTAGTTCTGAGAAGGAAGCTATAAAACCCCGTGGGCTAGACTGATACCTTCATCCAAGCAGGATAACAACTCAGTGTCCAAATAGCTCTTTGGCTCCCCAGTGGGGCCATTCTAGAGTCAAGTATTATGCCACGTGAGTAGAATTAGGGCAAGAGGGTTCAAAAGAAGGGACAGGATGAGCTCTTATGCCACGACTCTAAGTGGTTTTCTGCCTTCCCCTGACTGAGCCAAACACAATCGACTCAAAGAAAGGCTCCAGTGATGGCCCTGTTCCACGTCAGACTTCTCTCTTCCAGCAGCAGTCAGTGTTTTCATCACATACTCACAAATCTTTGCTGCAAAATATACCTTCTACATGTGGAGTTTCTAAACTGTGACATAAGTTATTAGCAATCACAGCCCAGTCAAACTGCTCTATGCCCAGCTGAGCCTAGACCTCCTGGTCTTACTGGATGAAAATAAGATGTGAATGTCTGTTCTAAAATCCCTGCAAAGACATTAAATCAGGGTCAGATCTTTGCCACCTCTGCAGGCAAGAGAGGCTCTGTGTACAAC
The DNA here is from genome assembly GCA_013401355.1 of Ceyx cyanopectus. NCBI lineage: Eukaryota > Metazoa > Chordata > Aves > Coraciiformes > Alcedinidae > Ceyx > Ceyx cyanopectus. Next base: position 59,203 of record VYZU01009230.1, read on the forward strand.
AAAAGAGCTGTGACTAGATTTTAACCCACCCATAAATGTGTGAAATAATCCTTGGAATGATTTGGTTGTGTAAAGCACCAAGACTGACTGGGCAAGGAAACCAAATTCAACATTTTTTAAACCCACAACCAGCATACCTAGCTTGATAAAGACAGAAGAAAAGCCAGAAAGAAAACAGAGCTATCGAAAGAGTGAGCACACAAAGTACAGAAATGAGAAATTAAAGCTTGGTGTCATCTGCAGATTTGCTGAGGGTGCCCTCGATGCCCTGTCCAGGTCATTGATGAAGGTGTTAAACAGACCTTGGGTGCCTGACGAAGACACTGAGCTCACTCAACTTCTAAATGCCCTCCTGACAGAGCATCCATAACCAGAGATGCACAGGGGGCTTCCCTCCATCTGCTGAGGGAGGATGGAGCCCTGTGGAGGGACAGCCCCTAGCAGGGAGCTGCTGGCACTGCAGCCTCTCGTGGGCAGCCTTTGGAGAGAGGGAATGTGAGTAGGCATGGAGCTCTGTCAGTCTGCCTTCCAGCAGGTCATGTCTTTGCATCATAACCCCAGCCTTCTTCAGATTCTTAGCATCTCTGAGGACCCTAAAGCAGGATTCCACTCCAGATGTACATGACAAAGCTTCCCACACCAAAGAAATGTAAATGAAGGTTACAGTACCATGAATAAAATCAGGCCAAGGTTTGCTGCGTATCCAGGAATCCGGTCGATCCACGTCAGCTTCTCCTTTTCATCCTGTGACAGAACACAAGAGAGCAACAGCCATTGCAGAGCTGCACAGGAACAAATTACAGTGTCAGCTGGGGTGGAAAAACATTCTCAGTCCTCCTCCTCGTGTTGGAAATTTGAAAATGTTTATAAGATGTAGACACTGATATTTTAAAGCAGGCGTTAATGGGAAAGAGTAAGAGAGTAAATAAAACATTTAGAAAAAATATCTCCAAAAGTAATTAAACTGTCATAAGTAACTGATTTTAATATTTGAAAAAACGTATTCAGCTCTTACTGAATGTCATAGTTTCAGGAGAAAGGCCTGAGATTCACTTTAATTTACATTTAGGCAAAAGAAGATTCAGACACTTGTTTTGAATTGCTTGTAAAATTTTACAACAGCAGTCACAAAAACAAATGCTTACTGCCATGAAACCCAGCTGCTTTGCCTAGTGCTTCCCTTAGCCAAATGTGGTCCCTAAAACAGCTCTTCCAAAGTCACTCCAATACTTCTCCTGGAGCTTGGTCTACAGAAGAGAGACTCTACCAAGGCAAGCCCCATCCACGACCATCTCTAGCAGCATCTACACCTAAATAATACATTTGAAAGTGTATTTGTGTAAGGAACACAATTCCCTCCTCTCAAAATAGGCTTCTTTAAATAAGAATGTCATGACATTATTATTCCTTTCCCTGCTACCTGATTGGAAACAGATCTCCGGAGCAGCTGCTACAGCCCTGACACGGGCCACTCTGCCTGCCACACAGCAATGCCTGGGAGCCACGAGGATGCCCGAGCAGCATCCCTGGCACTGCCCTTCCCAGCACCAGCCCCTCCTCTCTCAGCACTGAACTTCAGAGACAATACTGCTGCTCCTCGTGGTACTTTCAGAGAAGCTTTCAGGCTGCCCTATTCACTTACAAGTAATGACAAAAGGCTGGAGGTCTGCTGCCACCGTAATTTAAATTTGTAAAGCTAGGCCTGGTTAATTAAACACATAAATTACATTTGTTCAGAAATAAAACCGAATCCTTTCTCTGCTGTATTTAAAGCTTATTTTGCCTTTGATAAGCATCTCCATGCAGCTAGTGCAACACAGCATATTGCAGCACTGGCTGTGTAAATGGCATTAAGGTGCTTAGTCTTTACATCAGCTTCTTGATGTTTACATATGGTTCAAGTGAAAACTGGCAGCACTGCTTTTTCTGCAACGACAGCTTAACATATGGCTTTACAAGTATGAATTATTTATGTAAACTTGAAGCCATTCAGAGCATTACCAGAAAAACACTGTAATTTACACAAACAATATAGTTACATCTGTAGCCATAAATATTCCTTGTTTATCTTTGTAGATGATTAATAAATCATAATGAGCCTGATCCCGAGGAGGCAAGGGCCAGGTGTACGAATGCTCCTGGACATGTGGTGGGGTTTCAGCAGCTGACTGCAGTGGGACAGGGCCTCTTGCAGCCAGGACCTGGGCAGGGGAATGTCACTCTCTAAGCTCGTGGCATGAGGGGACACCCTGGCTCCTGATCACTTTTAGTACTGTCACTTCTGAGCTTTCTCAAAAAATGAAGTGTCCCACGTGGCTTTAAAATATCTTACAAAAATACAGCACCACTGCTCCAACAGTCAATCTGGTTTCACACTTCCTTGTGTAAGCTGAGAACATCTGACAGAGAACTTAATGGAATATAATAAATGCAGAACATTTTTAAACAAATTATCCAGCACAGTTTTTCAGGAAAAAACCCCACATCTACTACCTGTTTCCGTAATTCAACACCATTTTAATACTGGCAGTGATTTTAGAAGTTTCTCTCTGTAAATTATTTTAAGACTTATCTTCTCCATACAGTCCTTTTACAAGGTGTCAGTTACACAACCAGACACCCAACTACTTGCAGCATCTCTCCCTAGAATATAAAAAAGTCTAAAATTGTTATCTTTTGTAACCTCAAGTCCATTTCCCTCAGACATAAAACTGTTTACCTGAACTTCATCTGTAAAATCACTGTTGTCATCATTATTCACTCTAATATAAGCAATGGGCCCAGGGGAACCAGTCCAGTTGGCAGCATTGCAATTTGTAAAGCTTAAATTACTAATCTTTATGGGGGAGTTTCTTAGCAACATTGAACTGCCTTGTTAATGCTCCCAACTGCAGGTATGAGCTCCTCTAAGGTGAAGGGAGCACAGATAACAAGTTGAACTGAGCAGATGGTTTCATCTAGACTCTGAGGACAGCTTTCCTTTCTGTGTTTCCTTGAAGCTGGCCTGGCCCAGCTCAGGGTCAGTGTCCTAGACTGAAGAATCCAGGATGAAGCTCTTGCTGCTGCCAAATCCATCACAACATTCCCAATGAATTAATTCACTCCATTCCTAACTCAACGAGGCAGCATCTCACCCCAAGGCTTTGGCATCACACACTCGCAAGCAGATTCTGCATTGTCTTACCCCACGTGAAGTCCCAGAGAGGGGGAGAGAAGCCCTGCAGCACATTACCAGTCTCCTCTGGGTGCAATTCCAGCCAGCCTACCCAGGCTGCCAGCAGCACCAACAGCACAGTGCACTGGTGTGAATTTCACTAACCTTTCAAAGCGGGTAATTAAACGATTGAGAAGAGGGGATGGGATTAAAGGGGATGTGGCTGTGCTGGATTCTTCCCCTGACTCCAGAGCATTTATTAGCAGCTGTAAAAGGTTTGTTCAGTTTGTATTCTCAAATCTGAACGTGCTATAAATACTGGCAACTGGCTGCAGAACACAAGCTAGAGAGGCCAAGTGCTGCCAACACCGTATAGATGACGTGCAGAGGAGATCTGGGTGTAGTCAGCAAATAAAGAGTAGCTCTCGTGGATGATGATGGGGAAGTTTATACTGAGCAAATAATGATCACCCCCAAAGCCTCACACACACCCTGCCTCTCCCCAGCAGGACTGGAGGGGTACAGAGTGGTCAGTGAAAGCCAGAAGGCAAAGACAGAAACCAGAGGTCAGTGGGGTAGGAGAGTGATGAGAGACACATTTTGATCACTTCATCTTTTGGTGATTTTTTTTTTTTCCTTGAAAACAAGGCAGTAGTGACACTACACAGAACTGACAGGCACATCTTCAGTGCTTTCCAGCAAGACAACTTCATAGAAAGTTATACAGATCTCCCAGAGCTAAACATGGAGAGCAAAGTTCCTATCACTTTAATTCCAAATCCCTTCTGACTTCCAAACAGGGAAAGAGTAACTACCCACACACTAGACTGCACTGGGTAATGCTTATTGGAGCTGTATACATGTGCTAAAGCTGTACAGAAAACACACAGACCTCCAGGGAGCTCCTTCCTACCAGCATTAAGAAATATTATTAAGAAATAGTTGTGTTGGTAGTTGGCATGAAAACACAGATCTATTGAAAGTTGTCTCCAGATGCCTGAGTCAGGATTAATATAAAACAAGTAAAAAAAATATAAATCAGCCTTCTAATGCATCAGGTTAGAAAACCTCTGCATTCACATCCAGCAAGAGGTGAGGGCTGTGTTTATGGCAGTTGTTCACACATGGATGGGTGCTGAGCACAGACCTCAGCTAACTGAACTTGCTGCATGATAACAGGACTATAGATTCATTGGAATAAGAAGATGGAATCATTCCTTCAGAAATAAAGCAATTTCATTTAAGTCCAAATAAGAATGAACAAATTAGCAACAGATTAAGCATCTGGAACCTTTAAAATAATTTGAGCAAATGTGCAGTATTATTAAGAAAAGATGTTTCTTCTATTGGGATTTATGTCTAAAATGTATTTCACCACAGATGAGCTTGATCAGGCCTCAGGAGAAAAGCCAAAAGAGAAGAGGTTGCTGGTTTGCTCAATAAACGAAGTATTAGTTCTGTGTTGTAAAGAAGGTGAAAACTAGCACTGTGCTGATGCTGCCAGGCCTTGCTGTGGGTGGTTGGTCAGCTCACCCCAGACCTGCTTCAGAGGGGTCTGCAGGTGACACGACACTGACAGCTGCAAAGGGGGCCAGTGGGCTCAGTGAACTCCTGATCTCCAGCTCTGCTCTTCAGAGCCCCAGACAGCTGTCAGCTCCCCCTTTCCCCCTCTCACCCCAGGAGATGAGCCTGAGATGGGTGCTCTTCAGACACAGCACCCACACACACCCCTTTCTGCAGGGGTGCCAGGGCTGCTGCAGCAGCTCAGAGCTGCAGCCAGTGTGGGTCACCAGGCCTTCTACCCAGTGTCCCCAGGGTGGTGAGCAGGGGGAAGCTGCCCCAGCAGTCACAGAGCAGCTCTGGCATCTTTCCTAGCCCCGTGGATTGCTGGTGCTCTAGGAATGACCCAGACACCAAAAGGCCTCTGTCACAGAATGTCTGAAGTGCACGTTTTTCCATCCTTGCCTTGTACCAAGACAGGTATTGCCCTGCCTGCCTCCCCCTGGAGACTTCTCTGGAGTCAGGAGCACGAATCTACCCAGCAGAGCCCCCAGGAAAGCTGCCTGGGGCTGTCCACATCATCCTCTCTTGACGGGCTTCTTGTGGTCCCACCTCTCCACACACACTACCTGGCCTCAACTCAGAGAGCCTCCTGCACCCACCTCACTCTCCACCATCAAATCCCACTTCAGCTGCAGACACCAGCCTCTGCCTGTCTTTGCAAACATCTTCTCTGCTCCCTCTTTTGCCCAGCCTTGCTCCTGGAATCCCAGAGCCCCTGTCATCACAACAGACAGGCATCTGACTGGTTTCCTCGCTGCTCCTCTTCGCTCATCCATGTTCACCTGCCTTTGTCTTCACTTAAATCTCTCATTCTCAGGGATGGTGTTTCAGCACAGAGGGCTGTGGAATACTCTGTGTGCTTCCACAATGTCTGTCCAGTTCATCATGGCAGGAAACTACTCCTTTCCTTCTCTGGAACCTCGGGGAGATTATAAGGATAATGAAGAAGATGAACAAAAAAATCCAAATAGTTCTGAACAGGTGGCAATGAGAAGTTAGGCTTCACAGGCACTTAAGCTAAAAAGAGCAATAAAAGACTTGTAATTTTTTTTCCTCCAATGAAAGCTTTATAGCATGAAAAGAAAAAAGGAGGGAGATATGTCCCAAATTAGGATGAAAAGTTAAAATGTTTGTTTTCAAAAGTGTTTTTAATTACTGTCAACCAAACGTTTTACGTCAACAACTTAAAATATTTTGTTTTGATTTATTCTATTTATAAAACACTAACATAAATTGCTTTTTGAAAAAAAAAAAAGTATTTTAATAACAGCAGTTGGAAACTCCTCACTCTATAAAAGTTGAGCTAAGATATTTCATTAAAACCAAAACATGTTTGCAAAAAAATAACTTCAGTAAACAATATTTTCCAGGGGAGAGGTGTGTCAACTCTACACTTTTTTTTTTAGCAGCTCTGTTCTCAGTTTTCTTTCAGCACAGGGGTATTTCTGGAGTTTGTGAGTACCCTGCTGTTAGTGCTGATCATGTGTGCTGTGTCAGGAGACTCCCTGAGGCCAGGCCCCCTGTCCAGCACTGGGTGCCTTATGGCCTGGGAAAGGCTGTCCTGCACCTCACTGGTTGTCCCAAAGCAGACTGGCCCTGAGCTGTCACTTCTGCTGTTCCTGTCTGGGCAGAAAAGCAGAAGACAGGTAGGGGATGGCAAGCAGAGAACAGGTAAAAGGAAGCTGAGGAGAACTTGCAAAGATCTGCTCCCAAATCCAGGCCATACATGGTGGCAACATACTGAGGAAAACTTCAGCATTTGGAAATGCAGGTTTGTTTTCTTAGAACATTTTCCCAATTTTTATCAGGCTAGAAAAGTAATCTCTGCATCATCACAACCTATGTCTGTATAGAGGAGCCTGAGAGCAAAAGTCTGTCTCATGCAGTCATAGGATCATTCAGGCTGGAAAAGACCCTTGGGATCATCAAGTCCAACCAGTTAAAGAGACCAAGCATTCTGTTTTTATCATAACTATTTTGGAAGAGACCTCCTGTCAAACACTTGCAATTAGAGAGGGATCACACAGTGATAAAGCTGATCTTCAGGTTCTGTGGATTCAAAGTTCTATGTCATGTCACAAACGGAAAGGCCCCATTAAGGCTGAAATTCGTTACATGCTCTGAACAGAGTCAGTCGTCGTGTTTAAATTCCAAGATGGAACTTCTGTGTTTGACTTCAGGTTTTTAAGTAGTTAGCAGTTTCATGTAACAGGCACCATCAGTAATTCAGTCCTGCCAGTCTGTCAGTGCAAGAGTCCTGAGCAGTGAGTAGTTCACCTGATAAAGTTCTGCTCACTGGCAGTCTCTGATTCAACTCAAAAGGAGTACACTGGGACAAATCCTCTGCCTGCTGGGACACATCTTGCTAATCCATAAGCAGAGATACAAAAACCTCAGTTGTGCTGCAGGTTCCTGCCCATCCAGGACAATCCAGAAAGGCAAAAGGCTCCACAGCTCACCTGGCAGGTGCCTTTGTTCCCTTGCAGGTCTGACAGTGGGATCTGAACTCCTGTGTGCTCCCCACTCCTGGGGGGATCCACACTCTGCCCTGCCTCTGCTCTCCTTTGCCAGACAATACTGGGACTCATCTGAAAGCATCTCCCTGACTTTGTGTCTTCATAGTTAGCAGAATCTGTGGCCTGAAGTGACAAGCCTGTGAGGAGCCTGTGCTCAGATGGCATCACCACTGCAGTGGTTGGTACACTTGGCACCTTTGGGAGGCAGCACTGTGAGCTATGATTTCACACCTCAGCTGCAGCACATCTCTAGTCCATGCTGAACAGCTTGCTAACACCCGTGTGAACAGAGAAAGTGTCCTGTGCCTAAAGCCTACCCCAGAAAGCTGCAGAGTCAGCACTATGTTAATTGCAGCAAGAAGTCTCTTTTCACACGCTCAGCTCGTAGCTCATCAATCTGCTTTAGCACTGCACTTCCCAGTCCCACCAGATTTAAGTTCCTCCATAAACCCCATGGCATATCCCCAGAGACCACGAGCTCCTGGACAGCCTCAGCCTCACCAAGGTGAGCAGACTCTGGTAGCCCAAAACTGAACTTTGGAGAAGGAGGAGAGTCTTTCCTCTCTGCCACAGAGATTACAGGGAGGAACATCACTGCTGACATCTCCCCACGACAGGTAAACTGGAAGCCAGCCTGTGGGAACCTCAACTGCCACCACAGCAGGAGCTTGCTACCTTAGCTTGCCAGGCATGGAGACTGGCAAAAATAGCTCTACTTGTCCATGTCCTTCAGGTTGCTGTTACACAATGGTAATTTTTACCTCAAGAAAAGTCTGGTCAGTCTTCAGACAGAGGGAGAAAATAATTTCTGTACACTTTGGCATCTCTGTTCAGGTCCTCCACTGTGACAAACAGCAGATGCTATGTGATGCTTCCTAGGGTAAATTTTTCTTAATGCCCTCGTGCTGGGACCTCAGACTGCCAAGTCTCCTTCTGCAGCTCTCCAGCAAGGGCTCTGAGGGAGGAATGGCATAATCAAGCCCTTAATCAAATTTATTAAATGCTGGTGATATACAGCTCAATTAAGGAATACCTCTCCGTTCCATAAGAGCCTTTTACATTCACTATAAAACATTTTATTCCTCAACACATAAAACTTACTGTATGCACTGCCACCTGTCAGCATTAGGCACTAGCCTTAGAAATGAGAATGGGGTAATTAAATCTGCAAGCTACTGCTGATTTAATAATGAAAAGATAATGCTAATTGGCCGAAGGACTTTCAAGCAACTATTGGTCACACTGGGAAACCCACAGCAATATTGTAATCTGCTAGCTCCTAAAAGCAGGGTTTTCCTTCTCTCTTCTGCTGGTACAGTACTTCCCTCAAGTGGTAAATGTATGTCTGCCTGGAAGTTGCTTCTTGCTCCCTGTATGATTTACAATGAAAGAATTGCTTGTCAGACAGCTCCCTAGCTTGTCTTTCCAAGGAATCATTCTCTTTTTTTGGTGAGGTATCTAAGGCAGAGAGACAGCACAGCATTCCTCCCTCCTTTGTTCCTACAGAGAGAAGCTCAATCCTCCCTGTGTGGAAGTATCAGCATCCTGAACCAGGGTGGAAGGGACATACTGAGGCAGTCCAGTGAGCTCTGAAAATCACACTTACCTATGGGCACAGGAGAGCTGGCTCTTGCCCCTGTGATACCCCACCCACCTGTGCCAGTGGCTCTGCAGCCTGGCAGGGGTGTGGGCACATCTTCACCTCAGAGGGTCACAGTCACTGACCACACAACAGAAAGGCCAAAGCACCCTAAAAATGGTCCTGCTCCACTTGTTGCCTCTCAGGTTCATATTTTTGAGCAGAGCTCATCCTTTCAGTCCTTGCAAAAGAAAAGAAAAGGGACTGCCACCCTCCACAGCTCTCCTCTCAGCAGCCACCTCTGCTAAATACCTGGGCTCCACCAGCATCAGCACAGGGCATCTGGTAGTGACTGGAGGTTTCTCTTCCCTATAAAACTGCAGCCAACACACTTGCCTGGCTTGGCAGGGAAATGCTTTGACATGCTCTACAGACTCCAATTATTTTACAGCTGAAATAGAGCATAATCCTTGGTGAGCCTGCTAAATGATGGGCCAGTCCTCAGGGCTGTCCCACAGCGGGCTTGGTGCTGGCAGAACAGCACCCTGGCTGTGCACAGCTCCAGGAGCAAGGGGAGACCTGGGGAAAGCTGCCTGCTCTCAGCTCGAGGCTCTCCAGATCTCCAGGGCAGGCTTGCCAGGGTTTGTTGTTGAACTTCCATCCAGCTGGGTGGGTTTTGTTTTGCTGCCTGATTTTTCAGCCTCCTGTACTTTCACCAAAAGCCCTCCAGGGCTTTAAAGCACTGCTAGTTAAGGTGAAAGATAAACACTGTCAGCTAGAGCTGTGTATACACCACTCCATCATGCTTCCTGAACAGAAGTGATGCACTGGAAGCTGCTTTTCACTGGTTAGAAAGGCAATATTCCATCTTTATTTACATAATCTGCCATGCACCAGCCTCTGTTACATCAGTCTGTGCATCCCAGCAGCTTTACATTCTCACTGCCTGAACAATACAGACTGAAAGAGCAGAGAGTCTGGGGCAATGTATTAATAATTTACTCCACTCTCAATAAATTGAGTTGTACAATACCCAGCTGACATCAACAGGAGAAAAAGTTGACTTGAGTAACCTGGTAAGAATTCAAGCTTATCTATTACCTGAAATACCACAATGTGTGAAGGAGCTTCCAAACACAACACCATTTATCCCTAAATTAAGTGAACCATGAAAGTCAACAGATCATCAGGAAAATGTTTTTCAATTAGGCACAGTAATAGCTCCAGAAGTTGAGCAGTTCAAACTGACTTCTTTAGCTCTCTGTGCCTGGAGGATGTGGAATTTCAATCTGCATGGGATGGACACCCAAAGGAATTTGACATAAACGTAGATTATTTCTTTAAAATCACAGACAGGATTGCAGTGTGCATCAAATAAAAAACTCTTGGCAACTAGCTTAACTAGCTGTTGTTTCCACAGCCAATTTGTGTAAATTTTGTCCCAAATCTGGGCTTCTGTTTTGACCTTGGAGATTAATAGTATGAAATTTAAACTATAAATATGCTCAACAGAAGGTAAAAAATATATGGCAAGATATAGGAGTGTGTCACCAGCACACAGGAAGGGGAAAATACTCCAGTTTTTCTTAGCCTCAAGTATCTGCATTAAATTAAAACCCAGCAGACTTCTGGAGATTTATTTTTCAAGCAGAGACTTTGCTGCAACCCTCTGGCCTGTTGTTACAGCCTGTGGCTGGGTACAAAGGAAGACATCTGCAGTAACTGCAGCCTTAAGGACTAATACTTCATTACTCGGGCAGAACTCACATTAATTTCAAGTAGTGATGAACAGAATCAGTAGGAATGAGCCCTTTCATTCAGTTTAATAGGAAAGAGGCCTGCACCACCTCTAATGTCGTCAGTAAGCAGCTTAGGCCTCAATCCACAAAAAAAACAGTTAATTTAATCTGTAGTCAGGACGCTGAGGCATGTGCTCAAGTCCCAGTGACATGATTAAAGAGCACAAGTTTCAGCACTGTCCCAGAAAGAATGATTCCTGCAGACAAACCTCAGTGAGGAATACAGCTAAAACCAGAGAGCCCCCTCTCTCCCCTAGTTTCCAGGTTCAAAGCTCTCTCCTGAAAGAGACCACTAAGGTTATTTTGGCAAGAGTCTCACGAGCATAAGAATCCTTTGTCATTAAAATCCTGTCTCTGATCTGCTCTGCTCGGCCTTCACCCTTCAAAATGAAACGTATCCAGTAGTCTAAACCACCATTTTGAAGCCCAGAGCAAACATGTTTGATTAGAAAAGGCCAGCAGTGGGTTCATGTACCTGGAGCAGGGGAGGCAGCTGGAGGAGCAGGCTGTTGGTCTCTGCCTGCTCTGCAGGGCACTGGCAAGTGAAGCAAGAAGCTGCCACCTTCTCAGGAAGGACAAAGGACGGCCAAGGAGTCATGGCCACTCTCGTGCTCCTGAAGCCCCCTGAGCAGGTGACTGGGCAGCCCCAGGCTGAACCGCGGCCCAGCAAGGCCGCTGCTCTCACAACTGCCCGGGCTTGCTGACAAGCCCTGTCCCTCACAGGCTGCTGTAACTCAGCAAATTCACACATCTGAGTAAGATCGCAGGGAAAGGCCATGTCAGCATGCCTTTTGAAAATACAAATTCTGCTTCTGGATACTCTGGTATAAAACTGGTGTAGCCCAGAACTCAAATAAAGATGAAAATACTCAGAATGGCAACGTCTGCCCTCCAAATGGGATTGACCCAACGAGCTACCCAGATACAGGCACACCAAGGAGAATGACAGCTCCCTGCAGTCACTGCCACCAGTGTCCCCATTCACCTTCAGCCACTCTCCATTTTTCATTTCCAAAGGCTAATGATGCACTAAGCTGGGTAAAAAAGACAGAAGATCACACGTTACATTTGCCTCCTGCTATCCTATATGCTTGGAAAGTGAGGTTCTTTGTCAAAGTAAAGCAGTGAAAGGGGCTGGAAAGACACAGGCCAGATTAAGAAATAGGAGATCAAAATCGGTGTTTTTATCACATTAATAGTAAGGTCCAATAAATGATAAGAAATCATTCTCTAAATAGTAGTGATGAAGGAACTCTGGGTTTATTCACTGCTAGTTTACAGTTCTGATTGTTTAAATTAGTATCTATGACCAATTATCTTTGTTCCTTCTACAGAGTGACAGCTAAAATAAAGATAATTTTTTCTTTAGTTCATCTTCTCAAGGACTTGCTTACTAAAGAGGTGGGTTCCAACATGTGAAGTGGTTTTTCAGGCCTTGTGGGAGATTTGCTTATGGAGAACTGAGCAAGGAACCAACTAGTAGCAAGAAGCAGTGGTTTATGCTTTGCATTACTTTATCTTTGCCTGTACCTCCCTTACATGAGACCTTTAATTCAGTTGTTAACTGAAACAGTGGTTCAGTAAGAAATATTTCTTTCTTTTGTTTCAATTACCAGCTGAATTAACAATTCAAGTAACTTATTCTGCCACCGTCACATTTAAAATAAGCTAAAGGCAAGCTAGAGTGCCAGATTCTATTCTTCCCATGGTTTTCTCCAAGTAAGGACAATGAGCCAAGAGAAGCCCTTTTTTTCTATAAAGAACATTTTTTCTTGAGAAATATGTAGAATGAGCTCTTCAGTTTCCTGCCAAATAGGAAAGATAAGCATATATATGGTGTTGCATCATGCTTGCCAGATCAGCTGGCCATTTAATGAAGAGGAGTCGGGGCCTGATCCCCCTCTCCCAGCAACGACCGCAAAGCTCCAGTGAGAGCTGATCTGGCCCCAGCTGCCTGTTCTCAGGCACAAGACCAATTTCATTTCCTGACCCCTGTGCATTTCCACTGAGAACCTTCCTCCTGCACGGAGAGGAGCAACTTATCAGAAGACTGCAAACAACAACACCTTGTTTAGTTTCCATTCTGAAGATTCTTTACCCTATTCATTAACTATTTCTACATCCACATCTCCCAAGCTGCAGTGCACTGAACACAAACAGCCACCACCACCAACTGCTTTAGAACAAAACCTGCACCTGCCACATCTGCATCCATGTCCTCAGACACTTATATCCACACATGCACACCCAACTGCCCCTGCTGCAGGACAAAGCAGCCTGTCCATAGACATGGACTGCAAGCCCTTGGTGATGTCTCCACAAATATTTATCTCCACAAATATATATATCCACAATAATTACTTCAACCACATAATTGCAGGAATCAGTCCTTTAGAAGTTATTAAAGTTCATTAGGACTTTGTGTCTGTGCATTTGTTACCTAACCCAGGGCATTCCATGGAAATGTTTCAGCTCCTTTAGGTTTAAATGAATTCTCTGAAATAGCAGAACCTTGGGGCGTTACTGTGAGAGAAACTTCACACCAATCTTTTATGAAGTCCTCTGAGCCCTCACAGTTTCTTTCCCACTCTCAAAATAACCAATAAAATATTTATTAAAACAGCCTGCACCACACAGGGTTGTGCAAGCTCCAGTTCTGTCCTTTGCCTGTTACAGTAGCATCAATATCCAGCCAGGATCTGTATGACAGCTATATGCTAGAACACAAACCCCACCGGGCACGTGCCAGCTCCGTAACACTCTCTATGGCCAGCCTCATCAAGCTGATTTGGAATCTGGGTGGAGTGACTCAGATGTTTACTGGCCTGGCAGGTGCTGGGCATCTTCCCTGCTCATTAAAGTTAATGACTTCAACAGCAGCCAGGGAAAGCTGTTGCAGTGGCTTTCCTCTGAACAGATATTCCCAAGTTATCATTCAAGAGAGTCTGGGAGTGGTGTCGATTTTCCTTCACAATCACAAAACCAGCCCATAAGCAAACCCCTGTCCCTTCACTGCAAAAATGACCCAATTATCTTCACAGGGGCTGCTTGTGGGAGTCAGGCAAGAAAATAAAAATACGCACTGCACGCAGAGCTTTCCACATAAAAGCTCAGTTTCTTGCCATAAAACTAGTCACATCCTCACCAGAACAGAGGAATTAACATACTGGAGACCAGCCAGTAATTTTATAGAAATATATGCCTTTAAGTAAGCTCTAAATCAGTATTCTCACAATAGCTGCAGCTTTGGCATCATTTCTGTCCCAACAAGCCACAGCTGCTGAACTGGAGACTTCTGACTCCACATGAGATAAGCAATACGTTTTAGGCAGTTATGCCAGAGCCTGGCCTTTGATAGCAGCACAGCACACTACAGTTGTTGACCAGCTACACCCTAAAGATATGCCTTTAAATTACACTAATTAGCTAAGCACTCAGGCAAGCACTTCACAGGGACCTGCCCCATGCCATCAGAGTGCCAAACAGGACACGAGGAGCCCGAGACCTCACAGGCACCGGGGTGTTCACACACCCAAGCAGTCAGGCCTGAGCCTCAGCTACAGACAGGCTCCTACTTTGATGCCTGTCCAGAGGGCAGCTCTACACTTGCAGCATGGCAGGGAGCCGTGCCCTGGCTTCCACCCAGCAGGACAGCAGCATGAGCCAGACCTCACAGGAACCTGCACCTTCATCCTAACCCTCCCTGCAAAGCCTCTGGCCCCGTTTGATACACAGGCATCTGAGGCAGGGAAGAGACACAGATTAAAGCCTCTGAAAACTGGGGAGAACTACCACAGTGTTCACTGCTCATCTCTCTAAACTCTCCAGGCCCTTCCACAGCCAAAGACAATGGCACATTTCCACAGTAAAGCACTGGATTTTTTTCCCTGCAGCAGGTCTCCTGCTCTCACAGCGTCCTAAGACATTGACAACAGCCCCCTGAGCAGCACCTCCCAAACACAGGCTGAGGTGCAGTTTGCTGGAAATCAGAGACAGGATTGCAGCAGAATTACAGGCAACATGTGGACTGTTGGAGAAGTGCTCAGCATGCATTCAGCAGCCTGGGCATGGATGGTGGTCAGGGCTGCACAGCAATGCACATACTACACATTTCCCCCAGTTAGCCAGAATGAAGTGTTCTGCCACAGGAATGTTTGCTCCCTGAGGAACTGTGTGATGGCCAATGGCAAAGTACTTCCATTTTAAATGAAGATTAGAAAAGAGATAGAGATGAGTCTGGGAAACTTTTCCAGAAGCTACTTAAATGCCTCAATTAACCAAAATATTCAACATTGCTTCAGAATTTAATATTCCTAAGAATCAGTTCAAAATACCTACATCAACTTCCAGAATAGGATTTTGTGTCCTGTAAGGACATTGGAGAAAGGCTGCACACAGATGACCCCAAAGTTCAAAGCAAATATTTTCTTTCTGCATGCTATTTTTCCATCCACGTTGGCACAAAATGTAATTGTAGAAAAAATATTCCAGGAAGGCCTCTCCCTTCTTGATGTCAGAAAGGAGTTCTTCCCCTTTTTACAGTGCTGAATCTTTACATTGTTCCTTATTTTCCACCTACAGTCTTTGCATTTTCACTGCTGCCTTTTCCCTTAATTTCTGTTTTATAATGCTGTGATTTCTGTGTCTCACTTAAGCAAGATAATCATTTAACACTGCATTACTACAAGAATCTGATGTTCTACAGCATCAGTCATTGACTTGTTTCCAGATTTCACTTTTAAGTCAGAAAAAGCTGAACAGCAGCAGCTGTTTTATCTGTCTGTTAGAGTCTTTGATCCCTCTCTTGGAAGGCCCAGAACATCAAACATGTCCCTATGCAGACTGCTCTGCAGAGCTAACCAAGTGCTAACCACAGAGCCTTTCAATGGCTCTGCAGGGCTGTGTGACACCAGACCCCACCAGAGACCTGCAAGGCTGACTGAGAGCCCCCAGAAGTGCCTTCTGCAAACTGCCCATCAGAGAGAAGAAAATAATCCACAGTGGCACAAATCCATAATGACACAAAGCCAGTGTAAGTGAAAAGAGTGAGCTGCATCTTACTTGACTGGAATTTTCTCTTGTGATGGTTTTGTTTTTCAGCTTTTTCTGCAGCAGTTTGGTTTCATACTCTGGCCTGGGATGCTCCTGAAAAAGGAAAAACAACAACCAAATGTATGACTATGATCCAGAGAAAAAAGACAAAGTTGTAGTCACTTATTCACCATCCAGGGCATATATAAGTGCACACATGTGGTGTACATGTGTACTCTGTGTCTGCATGCCTACTGGGAATACACACTTAGCCTCAGTCCTGGCTGGACCTGGAGCCATGGAGCTGTGGCTGCCTTACCTCCCCGGGGCTGTCAGACCTGGCCCAGTCTCCTGTCAATAGCCTGTCCAGGGCTGCTTGCAAATCATACTTCTCTTTTCCAAATTAGAGCACAAGTTAAGTACAAATTTACCTGGATTTTAAATAGAGCAGCTCATAAAAAAATTACAAATGCCATGTATCATGTATCTCCTCATTCCTGCCAAGTCTTGAATTCATTCAGAACCCGGAATCTGGATTTGCTGCCTCTCATAAAAAGGCCATTTCTACAGCATTGGTAGAAACTACAGTAGCACTGTACTGTAACTGACTTGTCTGCTGGTGACACTTCTGCTGAGTGCATTTGCTGTTCAAATTTGGTCCGATTAGCTTTCCTAGTAAGACATTTCCATGTCCTTTTAACTGCATTTTGTACACCTACATCTGCACTGAGGAATCATTTGCTCTCTCTTCCCTGAGCAGCCAGCCCACCTCCTGGAACACGTGCACAATCCTGATGAGCACACTGCACAGGACTCTTTGAGCTGCCCCATCCTGATCACACGTAGCTGGGTGTGAAGGAGCAGCTCCCCTGCTGTGCAGGGTGTGCTTGAGAACCAGCCCTGTCTGACAGGGAAGAGCTCTACCCTCAGGACAATAAGCTGGAAGGAGTTGTGATGTCTTGAAGAAGGCCAAATGTCCTTGTAGGGATAACTGTGCATCCCGTGATGCTGGAAGTTTGCCAGTACAGCTGCCAGACACTTATTGAAAACCATCTGAGCCAAGGTACTCCGAGGCCAAAAGAGCAGAAAGCAGAGTTCCATCCTGAGCACGAGGAGCCAAATCATGAAGCTCCCCCCAGACAGGGCTGGGGCTGACGTCAGTTGGAGCCTTTCTGGGGATGGTCTCCAGAACTTGCCTCCAACACACCGTGTGCATCCACTGCTCTGTGGCAGTGAGACTGTGCTGCTGCTGATCCTGCCTGCTAAGAACATCTGCAGACACCCAGCTGCAAAGCTGGGCACTAGCCCATCAAGATGTGGCATCACTGTGTGCCACTGTGCATCACATCTGTGTCACTTGCAGCTGACTGCTCTGCTCCAACGTTGGTAAAATACCACCTGCACTCTAGAAAAATCAGTGTCTGAGGCACTCCTGAGCTTTAGCTGTGCTGCCTGAGGCTCCATGTGGTGCCAAAGAATGGATTCCCCCTTGCCTGATGATGCTCCAGGGGACCTCTGGCAGTGGAGGCAGTCTAGGGCAGTGTGGCTATGGACATCACCCTCTGTCCATCTTTAAACTGAGGGCACTCTGCATGGATTACAGAGTTGTTGCTCTCACAAACAGGGCAAAATCCTTTAAATTTGCCCCAGGGAGTCTGCTTTCTCAGACTGCTGCTGCCAAGATATTTACAAATAAACCATCTAAATTAATCTCTGGTGTGACTCATTTGAAGCAAAAGATTTGGCCCAGTGTGTTTAAAGAAAGCAATTTTACTCAATGTTTTATAGTCAAGAGTCCTCAGAGATTACACTGAAGGCATTTACTTAAAGATAATTCTCACAGGGTACTTCTCAGCTCCTCAACTTTTATGATTGTTTTCCTCCCTGTTATGGTGCCATAATTTCCCTTTCTAAAGAAATTGATAATAATAACTTTACTCTATTTAGTCTTAAAACCGTTCAACCTTCCGAATTTCTCCCTTGACCCTTTCCTTCTTGCTCTGTTACGTGATCCTCTGCATTCCACTTCTAGATCCTTCTTGCCCAACCTGATCAGACACAGTTTCCCATTTTCCATCATAATTTCCAGCACTTGTAAAGATTTCACCCACACTGAAACATGGTGCTGGTATCTGTCTTTGGGATAAAAAAATCCTTATCTTTGTAAATCTAATGTGTAAAAGGTGAACGATACCTCATCTAGTTTTTCTAGCACTTGGTTCATCAAGTAGCCTGCAGAGCCAAGAGTTTGCTCTCCAGCCTCTCAGTCTGTGGTGTGATCAGCCAGAGCTGCTGCTCTCCCAGGTAACAGCCTGCACTCCCCACAGGACAAGCAGTGACTCCTGGTGTGCTCTGCACTTGGTCTGAGTCACAGCTTACAGACTCTGAGCTCTGGGTTATACTCTGAGGGTCACCAATGTCATAACTGGAGAGAGTGAAAAAGAAATTAATAATAAATGGATTAATTTATAAAGGCAAAATAGGGGAGGTTTTAGCCAGTCATCAGTGAGGGAGTACCTGGGAGGTCTCCTTACACTAGCATCCAAGGAGAGAGCAAGGCACACCTAAGGCATCAGGGATGCACCACAGTCCTGGAAGCAAATCTTTCTTATGCTCTCTGTTCATATTACAACCACTGTCACAGGGAATTTCTGTTAGATATAATGAAGTAGCACGTGTATGACAAAGTATTTATTCTCTATCATTCTGCTACTGCACTCTGAACAACAACATGTGGGCATTCTCAGCAAAGAATGAGCTTCTGTTATGATATAACCCTTCACAACATTATTGCAATTAGTGCTGACCAGTAAGGTATAGGTCAGGATTTCTTCAGTGGTACATGGGTACTCAAAACTCAATCAGCTGTAGGCATTTGGAAAAAGATAGCTATGAACTGCACTGGGCTGCACAACACTCAGGAGAAATCTAGTTATCTAATGTTCAGCAAATTAGCACATGGAGAGGAAACTTACTTCTTCTTCCTCCAGGCCAGTGAGATCCCAGAAGTAGCTCAGTCTCATCTGCAAACGCTTCCATTGTTCCAGGAACATAGTAGCTTTAAAAATAAGCCAGCATTTTTACAATGCTAAATCAACACAGTAAGGTGAGTCATTGTATTACTTATAAGCCCCAGCAGGTATTTGAAGCCCACTCTGCTAGGCCCTTATAAATAAGCACCAAGAAACAGCCCCAGGCCCAACTTGAAAGAAAGCAGAGAAGCCAAGTGTGGCAACAATAACTGCTGTCACTTCACAGATCAGCTGCAGCATGGACTGCCCTGACACTGACTGATTTCATACCTGCTGATGCCCACCCCAAGAACATCATCCTCAATTTACCATTATTCTAGAATTCATGAGTACAAAGCACACAAGAAAACAAAATCTAGGTGTAAATATTAATCTGTAACACCCTGACTGGCTAAAAAGGCTTTGCATTCAGTATTTCCAAGCAGCCAAAAACATGTAGCCTGCAACTGAAATAAATTATTGACACCTATAAGGAAAATAAAATCTCTTCTTGCTCTTGACTTGGGGACACCTACCTGGCTTGGGGACACCCACTTTCAGATGACTACACTACCAAGGAGTAAAACACACTACAGCAAAGAAAGCTACACCCAGCAACCCAGCTTCCTTTGACTGCATCTGCATTTGGTGTCAGCTGTAAGATCACTGGAAAAAGTCAGGCTACTATTACAATAACCTGACAAGACAGAGTGTATTCAGTTAGCTGCAGGTATCTTCTGCACAAGTATACTCGCATCATGGAAGAAATAAATACCATTTAAACACAGGGCTGGAGGTACACTGAAGTAAATCCAGACATAAAGCAATTAAGCTGCTATCTCTGCTCCCTCCTTACAGAGGAGAGGTCAAACAGAAGTTATATTTAACATGTTTTGAAAACTCAAGGGTTTTGAGATATCCTAATTACAAAAACATTTGGTAATTTTATAGAGTGCTATTACTCATTCTATTTTTACCTGTTACTCCAAAAGCCAGTTCCACATTTAGCTCTCCAAGAAAGCATTTGGCTAGATGCAGTAGCTGTTCAGCAATCAGCCAGTCTGCACTGACTTACACTGGTAGGAAAACAGGCCCACTACATCCAACTGTCCTGCTAAAAGCACATCTGACAGCTGGAATCCAGCACCCCAGAGCACTGGTGACATTAAGCACAAGGAGCCAGGCACTGCTCTGGGTTTTGTGAACATGGCCACCTGTGAACAGTGCTGCTGGAATCACAGATGCATCAACATCAGCTAGTAAAAGCAGAACCTCTTTCAAGATACTGACCATGATAAGTCTTTTAGGCAAAGGGAGAAGGCAAGCAGCAAGTAAACTGTGGCAGCTTAGCTGCCAGTCTACTCTGGGACTGGCAGCAATCTGAAGCAGAAAATAACTCACTGTGAGAGTCTAAATTCATCCTCTTTTCCCACTTCTCTCACTCACAGTGCTTACATATTCTCTAGCTTCTGGGAACTGGTAAACTTCTCCATGTCATGACCTGTTGTGTCTGGGAATTCTTAAAACCCTGCAGTGTCTGTGCCCAGCAGTGAGCCAGCAACCAGTCACGTCTGACACAGGCTGGGAACCTTCACTGGTGCTGGAAGTGCAGCACACCCCTTGCTGAAGGATGGCCACAACACAGTGGTAACTGCCTCCATCTCACACTGAGAATGAGCATTTCATTGTTGTGACCAATGAACAGGGAAAGAAAATCCTTTTAGGGTGGCAGGAACACCTTTCACTCCCCCACTAGAGCAATGAGGGCACACCACCAGCAGTCACTCAGGCACAGTGCACACACTTCTGAGGGCAGAGGTGAGGCCAGAAGCAATTACAATACTACTGACTACAGAGCTTTCCTTGGGCTTTATGAAGTGTTTTGATATCCTTGCTGAGACAGGGTATATTTGCCATGAAAGAAACCATGCTTGTTTCAGTGGAGTACTTCACATCCTATAACTGAGACAATAGTAGTGCCATTGTTCTGGGAATCTCATAAAGTTGTGATGAGATTATGCAACTAAGTTGTCCCACATGGAAGTACATTCTGTGCTCCAAGGAAATCCTTCCAACTGCTTGCACCATACCAGTTCCCAAATACAGTCTGGCCCCAAAGGTGTTGAAGGGACTTGCATGTCAGTAGAAAATGATAAAGAAGAAAAGCATGGCAAAGATTAGAAGTGCCATTAAACAAGCAGAGGGAGAACAGACACATTTTTCTTCCCTGAACTCTCCAAGTCCTCTCCATTGATTTCACAGCTTGCTGCTGACAGCAGAAAGCCTTCTAATGCTGCTTTCTCCAGTCCCTCCCAGGCCCTTCATAGAGCTGTGGGAATCCCAGTCAACCCAACAGCCTGTTAGAGATGTAAGCTCCTGTGCACTGCAGCTTCTGTTTCTGTCAGCAGCCAGAACGTGGCCCTGCTGCCATGCAGAGCAGTACTCACCCCAGAGAGCCATAAAGATGGAGAAGAAGACTGTGGCAGGGTTGTCAAATAAGTGGCTGGCTCGAGCAGTGGCACAAGCAGAGCTGAGGTTCCAGTAGTCACAGAACTTGTCACACAGGGGGCACATGGTGAAGGCGTTGTGCTGGTCACACATTTCCTTGCTGGAACAAGGGCACACCATCTTAGTGCTGCTGTCCTCACTCTTACCCTGCCCCCAGCCCTGGTGGGGAGCAGCAGAGCCTGTGTGGGGCTGAGCTGCTGCCTGGGGCTGAGCAGGGACAGCACCTCCCCCAGAAACCAGCACAACTCAGTGAGAGATCAGTCCCCACAACATGGCAGGGAAGCCACTGAAGACTGAGGTTAACCACACCAAGAGTCACTACAACAGAGGGGACTTTCCCATCTCCAGCCACACAATTCAACAGATCAGATTTAAATGAATGAAGAATTCTGAAGTGACCACAAAGGGAATGCTGTGCCCTTGAGCCAACCCCCATTTTCATTGTGGTGCTGCAAAAATCCACATCAAACACAGAGCCACTGCCTGGAGCCCCAGCCAGGGCAGCCAGGAGCAGCAGCCAGGAGCAGCAGCCAGGCAGGAGCAGCACCCAGGCAGGCAGGTCTGTAGCATCATTTCACAGATCCCAGGTTTTGGTGATGTGTGTAAACTGAATTTAAAAGACACCAGCCAAGAGTCCCACTGCTGATGTTTTATTTCATAACATTTGAGATTCACTCCACCCTGCATGCTCTTTGTGAGGTATCTCAGCTAAGAATGGTTGTTCTCCCAGCACAGGGCTTGAACATGAACTCCCATCTGGACTAGCAACTCCTGTCAGGTTCTGGCCAAGCTCTTCAAGTGTGAGCAGTTACTGTAGGCAACACCACGTGTTTTAAGGCTGTTCAGATACTGCAGACACAGTAGTCTCAGGAAATCAGAAACCTTCACATTTCAGGGTTCTCAAATTTGAATGCTGACTATGGATGGGGTCTCCATAGCTCCTTCTTTTTCTAGTAGAGTGCTATCCTAATTTTCAAAAATAGAATAAAACAAATAGATAAGGAATAAAAGCTGCCTTGTCCCAGCAGTAAATCTACAAAATGAGAAAGCTTCCACTTCTGCCTCAAATGTTGGTTTGTATTTCCCTCCCCTCAACTTCCAGCATTTCTTCACCCAACCTCTGGGAAGTCTGAGATAAACACTGTGTTTAGCAAGCTAACCCTGCTGAACTGCTGAGTATGGATTGTTTTTTCACAAGCTGAGTGTGCTTGAAAGATTTTCACTCCTGCAGAGTGTCCCTCGGATGAAGTGCCTGTGAGCTCAGGGCAGCTAGCAGCACTGCTGCAGGGATAGCTGGCATGTTGTGGTTATTACTGTTCCTCTGACACCACCACTCAAGAGCATTTTCCCATGTCTTCCAATGAGAAGCAGATACCAAACCTGCAGCAGCAGCAATATGTTTGCTACCATAGCATGTGAGGCATGCAGCTGTTCCCAGCTGTGGTGCCACTAAAGCCATGCTCTCTCCTACTTCAAAAGGCAGCAGAGGGTGCTGCAGATACATCTTGCCCATAAATCTCACTTCAGTTTAACTGTGAGCACAAACTTTCCCACAGACAGCACAGCCCATCGAGGTTCATTCATTTCCAGCTAAGAAAAGAACCCCCTTACTCAGAGGTGTTGCTGCTCAGCAGCTACCTCTGGGCAACAGTGTCCCACTGCAGGACACAGAGCAAGTGTCCTGGGCTGCTCTCTGCCACTGACAGCTTTTAGTAGAACATCCTCAGGGTTTTTTGCAGCTCTCAAGGAGGAGAACACAGTGGATAACAAATACATCCAGTCTGCTAACTAATGTGCATCCCACTTGTGCAAACAGCCTGATGTCACTAAGGACAATGTAATGCAGGAGTAGTGGACAGCTGATCTGCATTAACCTCAGTGGGAGCTGCACAATCTCCTTCTGAGTCAGCACAGAGATAGGTGCATCCATAAAAAGCAAATGCATGTCCTAAAAACCCAACCCTGGAATAATGCAGCAGACTCACTGAAATTTTCTCTTCAGGAGCTGCAATGCCAAACAGCCAAATAAGTGTGTGTTGTTCAAATGTCTTATCTACTCAAGGCATCTGTATTTCTAATGCCCACAGGGTAGTAATGACACATCAGTGTTCTGCAGATACGTTAAAAACCATTATTCTCACTAAGGAACACAAACTAAAAGCACAAATAACAAATTACTGATCACAGAGAAACTTACCTAGGAATGTCACTCTCAATGGTTACACATCCATAAAGAAACACAATAATTCCAACTACTGAAGATGGAATGAGGAATTCTGTATATAAACCCAGCCAGGCAAAATAAAGTCCTATCTTCTCCCCAAAATACTTTCTGAAAGAGATTAAAAAAAATAAAGCATGTGTTAGGGGTATAATTTTCTAATGTGTTTTACAGCTTCTTTCAATCCCTTAAAGTTAAAATGCTAACTGTCAAAGACATGAAAACCCCAAGTACCCTGAAGTCAGCATGAACAAATGAAGGGGGTTATTTGGGGTTCTCTGTTCTGAGAAGTTAAACACAGTCCTGCACCATTGCAAAACATATTTAATACCTGCTCAGGGAACACTGCAGCTTCTGCTTCTCTTGCAGTCAGTGAAATCTCCCTCAGTTCCACCAAGGGCAGCAGCCTGAACCAAAGGCTGAGCAGCAATGGTTGTGAAGGATTTGGCTCCTCAGAGCCTTCCTGGACCTGGCATCAGTCTTGATCTAGTTCTGCTGGAGCCAGCTGAGAGCCAGGGCAATGACACCTGTGGGAACATGCTGGCAACAGCCTCTGGCAGCCCAAGCCTGGCACTGCTGAGCTGCTGCTGAAGGGAGGTTCACCTGTGCACTCAGAAGTGGCTTTTCAGAAAGAAGAAATGTTTTTGACAAATGAAGAGCCTCAGCACAGCTGGTGTGAAAGCAGTTTCTGCTCACTGGAGATGCTGACCAAGCTGTGCTGGTCAGCCCCCTGCCGTGAGTCACACAGCAGCAGTGAGCTAACAGATAAACACACTGATGCTCCAGGTCCCCTGCTCAGGGAGAGGCACCCCTCGCACCTGGCAGCAAGGCAAAGAGCAGCCAGCACCCCCAGCCGTGGATCAGACAGGGAGAGGGGATTATTCTGATTAGCTATCATCTTTAGCTGTACTGCTTGGCAGCGTGCACAGCCAGCACAGTGCTCCAAATAGGTCAGAGCAGAGATCAAAGCCAGCCCAGTCTGAGCCCTCCCAAACCCTCTGAGGCCCTGACAAAAGGGCCACAGATGAGCACAGAAGGTGCTGGAATCCTGAAAGCACTCAAGAGCAGCCCGCCAGGGTCAGAGCTCATGAGGCTTCCTTTAGCATGGCTAAGGCTTCCAGTGATAAATGTGATCTGTAACCTATAAAGCAAGGGGTTGTTATTTGCATCCATGCCAAGGGGAAGTGAGAAGAGCTCAGCAATGCCCTGGCAGGATGGAAAAAAGCAACTGCCAAGAAGAAAACTGCACAAATTCTGGGGCTTAACTGGTTTGAAAAAGAAAAATAATTAAGAGTGCCATGTCCAAACCCAGTCCATCGAAGCACCAGAGAGTGGAATTATGTAAGGAAAAGCAAGGACAATGCTTGGCAGCGTGATGACAGCTTTAAATCCCAGTTTATCAGGCTAGAAAAAACACAGGACATGGACACTTCCCTGTCTTCCCCCCAGGAGCTGCCCTCCTGCTGGAGCCTCTGCACCCCTGACCACCCGTGGCAAGAGCCACAGCTGCTTCCAGCAGTGCCCTCAGCAGTACCAACAGGGGGGCTTCCTCCTAGCACCCCCACAAAGAAAGGCAGGGTTTACAAGCTCTGACAGCATTCCACTCCTACTCAAGACAATCGTTCCAGGGTAGCAAACTGCAATGCTATTTCACTGTGAAAGCAGGATGATAATCTCTTTCAAATGTGGACATACCAGCCCCCTGATGTTTTCACACTATAAGGAAAAAAAAATAAAGTGATTGTAGTGAATGAAGAGGGGGGAGAAAAAGTATTCTTCCAGGAGCAGAATGAGATGAACATCAGGAAAAGGAATTTTTACAAGTTTTTGTATATTTACACAAGGAACTTGGCATCTTCTCTCATTTACATTGAGATAAAACCAATCCTACTTCATTTTACTCAAGCAATTACTCGTGATTGCTGTTGGCATGAGGAGAACTGAGACAAGAGTTTTGCCCTGCCTTAGTAGTTCACTCACATCCACCTCACGTGTCCAGGCCAAGCTGGAGCCGAGTCCTGTCCAGGATGCTCAGGCTGGCCTGCTGCAGTGCCACTGAAAAGCCAGGCACTCTGTCCTGCCTGATCCTCACTGCCACATCATCCCCATTCTGCTGCAGACCAGCAGCCCTTTACACACACGAGCAGCAAGGACAGAGGCTGTCATCCAAGCAAGGGGCAGTGAGCCTGTGCTGCTCCTCAGTGCTGGAGTGCAAGGGGAATCTGTGCCCTTCCCTTTGCATGACTCCTGAACGCTGGCCACTTACCAACCACACCTCGTCTGGAGGAAGGACCCTGTGTTTAAGGGAGGATTTGGCCAAATCATCCATCAGAGGCTGCACTAAAGCTGCCCTTTGAGCAAAGGATCAGACAGGACAGCTAAACATCTCCAGCCACCACCCACAGAGTGTCCCCTCCCATGGCAGAGGCTGGAGGAGCTCTGAGGAGGATGCAGTGAGGCAGTTTGCTCAGCTCCCTCTGCTAGGCCCCAGAACACGTGCAGCAGACATCTGCAGTGCATCACGAGGAGAGCTGAGCTGCAGCTCCATGCCTGCACCTTGGACACGGGGCTGCCCTGCCAGGAGGGCAGCCTATAAACAGACCAAGACCTGGGAAAGGGGGGAGAGGAAAAGCCAACACCTTGGCTTTTGACTCTGTGAAGACAAGTGTGGGCTACCTGGAATGTGGGTAAGGCACA
Organism: Ceyx cyanopectus; assembly: GCA_013401355.1. Taxonomy (NCBI): domain Eukaryota; kingdom Metazoa; phylum Chordata; class Aves; order Coraciiformes; family Alcedinidae; genus Ceyx; species Ceyx cyanopectus. Next base: position 85,282 of record VYZU01009230.1, read on the forward strand.
TGGTGTGTGACACACGCTGGAAAGAACTCCAGTCACTCCAAGTTACAAACCAAGGGAAAGATGCTGCGGGCACTGAGTCACCAATGGGAAATCCATTCACAACTCATTGCTAGCGCACACTAAACTCAGAACACAGCAGATTTTTCCTTGTTTCCCAGATAATCGTTCCCACCAATGGAAGTTTCCATCTCAGACCTGTAGACTTGTTTCAGAAGGACTCTAAGGTGTAGAGAAAACCCCAGTCACTACAGGAGAACTAGGAACAGGCCCTCTCTGCACAACCCACCATAGCACTGCAGGTAGAGATGCTTCTGCCCAAATCTTCCTGGAGTTGTTGGTTTTGTCTCCAGTTGAGAATTTTCTCAGGGCAGGGCAGGACTGAAGCATTTATTACAACCATCTGGGACACCTGGGTGGAATTACTGCTCAGCAGCAGCACTGGAGCTGCTGTGCATCCAGAGATCCTGCAGATCTCCACCACGGCTGTGCCTGACAGCATGGAGCACATACTCTGTCCAGACAGCCCCAAGACTAAACACATCAGTGCTAAACCCAGATACAGCCTGTACCAAATGCAGCAACATGGAAGCCAAGAGAGGCTCTTGGCAGAAGACAAACCCTCTTGGAACATCCTTCCAAGAGACTGAAAAGCAATGTTTATTAAATTTTTAAGAGGAGAATAAAACAAAAAAATCCCCAAACACAAAACAAGCAAAAAAAAACCCCCAACAATGACAAAAGAAGAACCAACAACCTATAGAGCAGGAAAGAAAAAGTCCATTAGAAAGGTCAACTTGTGCCACGTACAGACAACAAGGCAAGAGGCCTCTGTGTGAGGTAGAACCCTTTTTACCCCAGTTTAATCTGACAAGCGTGAACCAGCCTCTCTTTTAGACAGGCAGGGATATTACCTGCTCTTATTCTTCCTTTTAACAGCTATTATGATTTGTTTTTCTGGCTTTGCTTTGCTTGCAAATGAGATGTTTGCCCAAGGTTTACCTCAAACAAATGCTAGGTCACTGATATTTTATCTCTTTCCTAATCTTTAGTTCTCTCAAGATAATTTGTCTGATTTTCATCACCTAGATTAAGAAGAGTTTGAAGATCAAATACTGACTTCTTTTCATAAATAGCATTAATTTACCACAAATAATATTTCATTAAAGCTTTCTTGGTTTCCAAATTAATGTAGCCAAGCCTCACTACAGTCTGAATTCAAGTATTAGCTTTGCTAAGTACTTGTCAGTATTGACACTGCAAGCACTTTTGTCAGACACCATCTAGTGGCTAATAACCAGATATGCAATTCCCAATAAAACACGAGTATAACAATTCTTTTTCAGTCACAGCATTACTGCTCAGCCTCGGGAGAGCAGGGCTTGCCCCCTGCCATTGGGAGGCAGTGACAGAGCTATAGAGCTGGTCTTTAACCAGAGGACAAGGGCTGCTCTTCACCCCTCGCCTCGGGAAAGGCCCTGCCATGGCCTGAGCTTTCTGCAGGGGTTGCTAAAGCAGCTTCACAAGAGGGAGCAGGACTGCAAGCACCCTGGTCCAGCAGCTGTTGGCTCCCTGAGGGAGCAGGACTGCAAGCACCCTGGTTCAGCAGCTTCACAAGAGGGAGCAGGACTGCAAGCACCCTAGTTCAGCAGCTGTGGCACCCTGCACACCCAGCCACACACACATTCATTTGCACCTGCACGTGTGTAAAAACTGCTGCACTTCCTTCTCTGCTTCCACATGCATCCTCCCAGCTCTGCCTTGTACTTGAGCTTGAAAGAACAGCTTTGTTTCCTACCAAAGGGCAGCAGCATCACCTCCAAAGACCCCTGCTGCACTGGGGCACACACCAGTCCAGTGTCTGGCCCACACATCAGCATGGAACCCAGGCTGAGACAGCTCTGCACAGACACAACCCAACTCCAGCTGCCTCCAAGGCTGCACAACCCAAGGGGGAGTTGCACAGCAACTGCAGCCCTCAGAGCCTTGGCTCTGCATGTCTGCTGTAGGTGTTCTCCCCTCTGCTGAATGCAGCTTCGCAGTCCCTCCAAGGAGAGAGGAATCTGGATGGTAACGAGCATCTCGGTGCTCAGACAGTGACCTGAAGCCTGGGAACTGTGTTTATCAGAAAGCAGGGATCTGGTTTTCCTCACTGCTGCAGTGCAAGCCTACTGGCTTAAAATTCCATCTCTCAAATAAGCACCAATAAATAAGACCAGGCTCTTGCCAAAACAGGCAGAGAGAGAACCACTTCCTACAGAACTGTCAAACTCCCCGAGATGCAGCACTGTGAGTAAATCATCTCACCCCAGTCACAGGCCTGCATCCAGCAGAGTAATTCAGCACAAATTCTTCAGTGGTTTCTGCACCATGAGAAAACCCCTCTGCTTTGCAAGGAACGGGCTAGAGCACTGCAGCACAGCCTGTGAGGAGGAGTGAGGAGGAGCTCCAGGGTGAAGGTGCTGTCCTAGCATCAGGCGCCCAACACAGAGCCCATGGAATAAGACACCACACAGAAGTCCATTCATGGCAGGCAAGGAGCTCCCAGAGGCAGCAGAAAGGGGAAAGGATGACAAAGCTGGAGAAGGTGTGGCTCTCTGAGCAGCCAGGACTCTGCCCCAGGGTGCCACCTGCTCCACAGCAGTTCCCTGCTGCTCACCTGGCACAAAGGCTCCGTGGGGCTGGCAGAGCAGGGGCTGTGCCAGGGGCTTTGTGATGATGAACTGCACGCTGCAGGCTCCCCGTGCTGGGAATCAACCTTTGCTGTGGGCTCCTCAGAGCTATAAAAAGAAGCTGGACTCCAAGTGCAGAAGGGCCATCCTGAGGAGCCTCAGGCACGTTCTCAGCAGCTAGATGGAGCAGTGCCAGAGTCACTGGTAGAGCTCATGGGCATTTTGCTGCTTAAAGCTCTGTCTGCTGGAGAGCTGCACTTTCCCAGGCCTGAAGCTGTTTTCTCTTTGCCTAATAAAGAATTCCTTGCATATAACCTCAGCATCTTTGTGAGCACTGAAGATGTGCCTGCTAAGGAGGACCAGGGAAGAAGTGCCTCCTGCTCCTGTGTAGCACAGCCTAGCTCTCCTCCAGGCACTAGCACCTGGTAGTACCTGCACACCTGCCATGGTGGAGACCTCTTTGATCCCTGCAGCTTTATGGGAACTGAGCCATTCAGCTATTCACCAAGAACTGCTTTTTACAGCCATTACACACCTGCTATAAGGGGACCCTTGCCAGGATCCCACATCTCAGAAGAATGCTCCAGTAAAACACCAGTCTAAGGTGGGAAGCACAACATGCTCAAAACACTGCTCACTAACACCCAAAAAGAAAGCAAGCTCCTTCCTTTCTCAAAGGGAAAGGGAACACAAAAAATGAGAGCACCCCACTGGCACACAGTGAAGACAAGGGGCTGTAAAAGAAAAGAATCATCAGGAAGGTCTGGAACATACCTGGGTTTCCACTTAAAAGGCATTTCTGTGAAACAAGGAATCCAAGTGTCAGGTAGAGAACAGCTCCTCATTCTAATAGTGTACAGACCCCTGCTGTAAGTGATGTCTTACTCAGAAGGTAATAAATAACCATCTGACCCAGCAGTTGCTCAGCAGAGGAAAGAAATCATAACATAGCTATTCTCCAGGCATTAGGAACTGGATATTTGGATATTACCCTGCACACCTACCACAGTGGAGGTTTCTTTTATCCCTGCAGCTTTATGGGAACTGGTGATAGTCAGTGTGAGGTTTGCAGAGGGAGGGTGGGAAGGCAGCTCACTGCTCTCAGTGCTGGCTCTGCATTGGAGGCCTCACTGGCCCCTGCCTGGAAACATGGGCTTCAGAAAAGATACAGGGGAGGTCTGTCATGAGTCTGGGAGTGTAAGAGTGACCTGCTGGGTCAGTCAGCCCACCGTTTAGATATATATCTATATCCTGAAATAGCAGCCTGGACTGCTTTGCCTTAGCTCCGAGGCAAGCAAAAGACATACTTGAATTGAATAACCACATATTCTGAGGGTGTTTTCTGCCAAAGTGGTTACGCTGCATACAAAATAAAGCTCAGACAGTTCAGTTAATTCACAATAGTAACAGAAGAGGGACAGGGAAGCAGAGGAATTCAAACATGCAGGAGAATCTACACTCTGAGGATCAGTAACTCCAAAGTTAACATAAACCTGATTGAACAACACTTGAGAGAACCTCTGGAGTTAGGGAGGGCACCACAGACCTTTTCTGCAAGTTCTGTGGAGACAAACCCTAGGAGAGCCCCATGGAGTGCCCAGCCTGTGCCAAGAGAGAGGGAACAGTTGCTGGCCCTGGGCTGCCCTCCCTTGGAGCCTGGCAGCAAACACAGGGCCAGAGCAGGCTGCTGAGCCACTGGGACTGCCCACAGCACTGCCAGAGGAATCACTTGCCATGTGCACTCCTCCTGAGTAGAGCTGGAACAAGGAATCACTGCAAACACACCGTTCCAAGCGGCATTACAGTGATTTGGAGATGTGGCTGTAATTAAAGCAACACATTCCAGCTTCATGTCTTTGCAAACACCACTTGGAACAGGCTTTGAGGAGAAGGCAAGAGAAAAGCTGCTGCTGCTCCCCATGAAAGCTCAAGTCAAACTGCTGAAGTTGTACAGTGCTCCCACAAACAGAACCAAAGCTGAGGGACACCAATCTGAGAAAGAGGATGGTGGTGAATCACCAGAATGCAGAGCCTGTGGCTGATGTCTGCCAAGACAACCAGCACCCACACTGAGTCTGAGCTCAAACCCACCCCAGAGCAGAGGCACAAAAACCTGTTTCAGCTGCAGAAAGAAAGAGGAGGCAACTCCTCAGGTATATCTACTCTAAAGCTCTAACGTTGCCCAGAAAATAAAAACCACATTTATTTTAGTGGCAGCAGTCTAACATGCAGTCAAGCAAATATGGGAGATAAAAGCAAGAAAAAACATCTCTGAGAACAGAGAATCATTTGCACATGTCTGGGTCCTTTCTTCCTTCTTTCTTTCTCACAGAAGTATAAACCACAGGATTTCTATGAAATCATATCAGCAGAGTGAAGCACTATGATGCAGACAGCAAAACACAAATGAAGATGGAGTGTAAGCAGATGTACCTCTATTTTTAATTCGGCTGACTGCTCAGGTCTGGCAGAGCTTGAGACCTCCTCTAGTCAGGCAGTTTGCCTCAGTACTGGTCATACTTGCAGAGCACGTGGCAGGCACTGTGAGCTGAGCTCACCTGTTCCATGCCTGGCCTGGAACAAGGGGTATTCAGAGCACATAATGCAGGGTCTCAGGCAGAAAAGGCAAACCCCTGCAGAAGCTCAGCACACTCTGATGGCCCCAGCACCACTAGCTCAGTCCTGCTCACCTCACCAGCTAGTGCTTCAGCCTGTCAAGCATCAGGTGAACTACTGCAGCCTCAGCTCAAAACAGTGAATACATATCCCAAACATTACTGATTATCCATATTACTGATACCAGCTTTTGCAGGTAACCTCATACAAGCAGCTTGCATATTAAAATCTAGTTAGTCTTTAATTATTTGCAAGATAAATGTCAACAAATGTCACCTTTCTTACGTACACAAATTATCAAGAGAGAGATTTGGGGGTGGGGGGGGTGGGTTTTTTGTTTTTATGTTAGTATCAACATTCATTTATGTCTAGAAAGATAACTTATGTATAAATATTTCAAGTCAGCAGTTTTCACAAACATTTCCTCCTCTCTCTGCAGCATTTACAGCACATAACAAACACTTTTGTTTTGGCTTTCTTGTAGACCTATTGTGGACATTCCTTAAAAGGCACAGTGATTTTGTTTTGTCTTATCTAAACCCAACTTCTATGTTTGTAATGTCAATTTCAAAATATACCACACTGGGAACACATGCCAATATGTTCAGATGAATAGAACTTGTAAAACAGGGAGTAAAAAAAAAAAACAAATCAATTTCAAACCCATCAAATACTTTCACACTGATTCACAATGTGAACAGCAGCTTCTGATTATTCACTGGAGTGTGTGACAACACTCTCCAATAAAAGTTTATCACTATAAGTGGAAATTCCTCTCTTTTTGAATTAATGCATTTTTAAAAAGATAAAAATAATTAAGTATTAAATTCTTCCAGGAATAAGCACTATGCAAAAACAGAGGCACATTATTGTTTAGTGTATTTTTGTTACAGCAACTATAATTAGAGATACAGAAAAGCAGTGAGAGAATTATTTTTAATGCTCTAATCAATCCAAGATTCCATCTGCTGAAGTAACTGGCCCTACATCTGCATCAGCTATGAATCATCAGCCCTTTAGTGCTCCATACAAGTCTGTTACCTTATGAGGTCAATAGGCTGAAACTTGTAAAATGCTCCATATCTTGCCCATTCTTGATACAGCAACTGCAAAAAAACCAAACAAGATTAACCTGAAACAAGCAGTCCCATCTGCTTTGACAAACATCTTCTCAGAGTTAAAGATATATGTGGAAAAAGCAGTGTCCTATAGTTCAACAGAAACTTCCAAGTGTATGCCAGTGAGCTGTGAAAGCCTCCAGCCAAGGATGCTGCACACACACACATCTTCTCCAGGCACACTGACCCCTCCCAGCACCTTATTAAATGGTGTGTTCACTACAGAGGCTCAGAAGGAAAAGCAAAGCTGCTGTGGTCTCCTGGAGACGTTTGGAATGAGGCTAGAAATGCTTCTGCTTGCACAGTGCAGGTCTTCCAGGAGTCTGCAGTGACTCCTGGGACCCCATTAGGTAAGTGCTGACAAGCACTGCCAGCTCCAAGGGGAACTGAGTAGAGTCCCAACTGGTAAACTGGTGTCAAAACTCACCCAGGAGTGAGTGTGTCAGCAGGAGCCTGCTCAGCTCCTCAGCCCACCAGGAGAGAGCACACGTTCATTAATTCACATTAATTCTATCAGCATACCAGCAAGGCCCAGGGAAAAGCCCCTGCTGTCCCCAAGCTGCCCATGGACAGGTCCACGCTCACTGCTGGGTGTGCACACACCCACAGCTCAGAGCTGACAGGGACACAGAGCCCAGGGGCCAGGGGGGGAGTCCAGCAAGGGAGAAAATGCAGTGTTTCAGGGCCTGAAGAAACAACACCACACTCAAGTGCAAGAGACCAGGGACTCAGGACAGTCCCCTCACTCTGGTCTGATCCATACAACAATGCTGTGGAACTGCCAGAAAGAAAATCCAACTTGTGACTCTTTTACAAGAGGTTGTAAGGAACGTGGTAATTGTGGTGTGAAAGACATCCTGCTGTTATGGAACAAAGGCAGCTGCTGGGTACAAACTGCCAGACAAATTACAGTTTGGGTAACTTGATAGCAGTACCTTTCATAACTGCCCATGAACTCATTAACAATCCAGAAGGGACACTCAGAATTGGAGATTTCCAGAATTAGGCAAAGTCCAAAGGAAGCTCAGGGGAACCACCAGCATGATCTTTTGTAAGATTGCTGTTCACCATATTTTATCTTCAGAAGGAAATAAAATCAAGGCCATCCCATGCAAAAGAGCAAGAATTTCTGTGGAATCACCCAAGTTGCTCTTGTTCCTCTCACAGTTTTACACTATGAAAGGACTGCAGACAGTCTCAGATGCTCATTTAAAACTGTTGCTTGAAGTACAGAATGCATCAAAAAATAGCAAACAAATTACCAGGTGAAAATTAAACGGAATCTACTTGTAGATGATAAAAGGGAGGTGTCAAGCCTTTTGTCCCTCCGTTCAAGAAAGAAGTAGAGGGGAAGAGTGGCATGAGACACGGGGTCAGCTCCTTTAGAATAAGGCATGAAGTCCTTCCTAGGAAGAGTGGTGAGACTGTTGTGCAGCACGAGCTTTCTGTAAGCTGTAGCAACACTGCAGGCTGGGTTCCCTCCTGCAGGGATGCTGCTGTAGCAGGTGGCAGCAGAGGTGACAAAGCCCTGGGGCATCTCCCTGTGCAACACTGCAAGCACTGAGGGCTGCCTCTGACAGGGGTCAGGAGCCCCATGCAGCCCCAGCCAGGGTCTACACTCAGTGATTACCACGCTGCTGGGCAATGCTCTGCTCACAAACAGGCTAGAGCAGAAACACACTCAGCCAGGGAAACTCCTTTACTCGGTCAGCAGCTCCAGCAAAAGGGTGTTTCTCTGAGTGCAGGATTCCAGCTCAGTATCACAGCATCACACAACTGTGCTGTTCCACTGGGCATTTTCTGCAGGGATGCCCTGAAGAGGGTTAATAAGGATTAACCTTTTATGTAATGAACTGGTACATAAGCCTTAATTACTTGTGCTGCCTTACTGCCATAAAAGCATTCCAGACTGGATCACTGCATCGTTTTTGGGCTTATGGAAGAGACAACTGAAATGGAAGATAGAGGTAAGTTAAAACAGACAAAATAAAAAAGGGCAGAGGAAAAAAAAGGCAGAAAAATGCCCCCTTTTCCTTTAAACCTGATCAGGGCTTTTCAGGAAATTAAACACTAAGACTATTAGAGCCAGATAGAAAACAGATGATGCTGTGCACAACAATACTAAGCAGACTCAATGGCAGGCAGCAGACATATGTGAATAATCAATGAAGTCTTTCTGGAAAGACTCTTTTATGTTTTTAATACTTAACACTTCATAACTGAGCCTAATGGGCAGAATAAAGAGAAGGCAGCACTAAATACAACTACTAGGGTGAATATTTTTCCAGACACTGGTCCCTCTAGGTCCTGTTCCCCACTCCAGTGCACCCAGTGCTCACTGATCTCCCCCAGGTTGCTAGATTTCTGAGTCAGGAAGCTGTGTAGCTGACCTTCCAAGCCCTGTCTGTATGGCCCATGGACTCAGCCTGCATTTCCCATGCTCAGATAATGATCATTTCTGGTGACTGCACGCTGCAGAGCTGCCTTGTGCTTTGCCAAACCACTGGCACTTTCTGACCTGTCCCCCAGCAGCAGGTGCTACCAACACAAAGCCACAGACTAAACAGGATTATGAGAGAATTTACAGGCACCCAGGAACATGTGCAATTTAACTCCAGTCAATATTATAGGCAGCTAAACATTCTTCCCCCAGTTTTCCCTCGATATTTCCTGTGCTATGGTTTGTATAACAAGGAAAAAAAAAAAGACCAACCAGAGAACAATATGGAATGGATCTTAATGGATTACAGTAATTAAAGTTTTTTGCTTATTTCTAATAGTAAGCATATGTATTAAAGAGAGTCTGAATTTATCTTTGATTATGCACCCATTTATCTTGTGCAGGCAGAGTGATGTATTTTTAAAAGTCTTTTGATAGCTACAAACTTTTTATTTACAAAATAATTAGAAGCAGATTTTTAGAAATTGCATGTGATTTAATGGAATGCATAGTCAAAAAAAAAATACAGCTATGTTTTACACTAGCATCCATTGTTCTCTAGTACCATTTTATTATGGAAAGAAAATAAGTTATTTAACAAATTCTCCTTCTTGACAGGTTGAAAAATCTTCTCCATATGCACACATAGGGAAACTTGAAACAATTTGTGATGTAAATATGAAATACAGGAAAATAAGTAATGCAAAAAATGCACACGTTTGTAAAGACATTTACTGGACTGAACATCAGCTAACGCTTTACAACAACAATCAACACATCAATTCACATCTGCCACCTTAAATCTGATATGAAATTCATTTTGCAATGGATTTTACCTTTCTTTCATTCATGTCACCATTCTGGCCTTCATATTCACCCTAGAGAGAGAGGAGAGAAAGAGAGAGAGGAAGATCACTTAACAGCTGCTATAAAACCAGATAAAATTCAGTATGAGATTGCTCAGCTGTGTCCCCATTGTTGATTTTATTCTTAGGTGACAACTTTAAATATACTAGAGTAAGAGTTTTCATGTGAGAATCACACATAGGGGCATCAAACATGAATATCTGTGTGCTATGGGGTGATACCACCAGAGAGCTAGGTTTCCCCTGTGCATACATACATCATGAAGTGGGTATGCTGCATCGTACACGTTGTTTGCTATTAATGTGCCAATACCTACAATAAACCACAAAAAGAAGCTGGTCAGAGAGGCACAGTCAAACAAAACTGATACAGATTTCATTTACTGACATTACACAGAGAAATGAGCTGCACACTGAAAACATTCAAATCTTTTCAGGATAAGTGACAACCCAGGAGTACCTGGCTATGGAAAATGTGTTTTCAGAGGAAGGCTCGTGCTCAAAGCAGAGAACACCACAGAGCAAACAGTGAGCAAAGCAGACATGTGAACAATGTTTAAGAATGCCTGACATTTTCTCAGCTGGGGGGTTTTGGTTGGTTGTTTGTTTTTAAGGAAAACAGTATAATCATCCATTTTTATGTTTGCCTTTAGCAAATTTTGAAAAGCAGGTAATAATCAGAACCCAATTTGTAAACACTCTGGACAGTTATGTGCCAGATCCTGCACCTGCAGAAATGAAAAGCAACTCCATTACCATGTCCTGTTCAAACAGGCTGGTTTTATTCCTTAGAAAAAGCATTTGTTCCAGCCTTTTTTTTTTTTTTTTTTTTTTTGTGAAAATCTGTCAGCATACTCCAGGTTCTGCTAGAAAAATCAATACTCCGTGAGATCCTTCCAGCATTCCTTTCCAGCCTGCATCTCCCTCCTGTCCCAGCCTTCTTACCCATGCTGTTCCTGGCTTTTGTAGGCGTGCGCTTCAGAATTTCTCGTACCTGAGAAGAGCAGAGATGTGACACAAATCATCTTTCAGCATGTTCCCACCATGGAGCTAGTCACAAAACAGAAGGGGTCAATTTGCCTGTACATTTAAATTGCATCTTTCACTCCTATACAAATGCATGTCTTGAGCTAACATGCTCTGGAAGTGTTACTGGTGGATCATCTGTCCTGCTGTCTGCAGGCTGTATCCAGCTGTGCCACACCCTTACAGGACAACATGAAGAGTAAAGACTTCAGACAGAATAAGAATTTTACACTCAAGAATTTTACACTCACCACAAAGCCTGTCTTTGAAAAAACCCAGATGTGCAAAAAGAGGCAGGTCTGCTATACCTGTGAGACCTGGGTGCACATCACCTACGTGAGGAGAGATCTCACCTCACTGGAGACCTGGCAGGATCCCAGCAGCATGACACAAGGTTCTCACCAAAGACTGCTGGAGCTGGGAAGTAGTTACAGGATTGTAGATGGAATTAAGTCTAGTTAAAAAACCAGGAAGGGCTTAATAACAATTGTGACCAACAGAGAGGAGCTTGTAGCAGTGCTTCCCTGCACAGCATCTCCTGCTCCTGGACCACTGAGCAGCCCCAGGAAGGGCATTCCTCACAAACTGCTGAGGGCTGGTGTTTGGCAGGGACAGAGAAAAGCAGGAGCCAGTGGAATTAGGCAAGCAGTCACCAACAGTGACTATGAAGCAAGTCCACTGAGCACACAAGTCTCTCTGGGTACTCACTATTCGGCTCCGCGTGGCGTTGTCAAAAAAGGTGTCCTGGTCTTTGATGTTGTACCTAAAGCATTCAGAGAAAAACAATCCTTCTTGCTTTCAAACATGGTAGCAATAAGGAAGAAAACATACAAGATTCTGGTTTTATTTCATTCAGAAGCCACAGCAATTAAGAAACAGATGTTTAAAGGGGATGAAGTCACGACAGTGCAGCACAACCAGTTGTGCTCTTTGGGATGCAGCCTGGCAGAGCTCTGAGGGACAGGGATGGCAGGCTGAAAAATGCTGAAATATTAACTATCAAATGCCTTTTGGGTAAGGAGAGCTCAGCTAGTGTTTACTTCATAGTTTACTTCATCTTTTCCTTATAACATGCGCTGGATGCTGTGAAGTTCTGAGGTCATGGTACTAGCTTTCAGCTGCCTCGTGCAGATGTTCATTACACTCCTCCAGGTGACTAACCACACAACACTGCACTTGCTTTCAAATAACTATTCCACTGGAATAGTCTGTTACCTTAAACCTTAACATCAGCTTCCCAGTTCACTCCCCTCCATCAATTTTACTTGTATTCAGAATTACTTAAAATTGTCAAAAAGGACAATTAATGATATGCTGGGTCATTACATTTATTACTGAATTTTATTTATCAGACACAAATACAAGGAGACTCCCATGAGGAAAAAAAAGGAGTGTTTCATGTCAAACTGCACCCAGAAGTATTATTCTGAGTGAAAGGGCAGGTGTCAAGAACTCCTTATCTACATATTATTAGCCAAGTTTTAATTACAATAATAAATCTATCAAGAGGAAAAATATTACTGGATTTATACTACCTCTTTCTTTGTTCAGAACAGGCAGCAATATCCTTAGCCAAACAGTCAGGAATTTGGTGGTGGGACTTTTACAGTGCAAGCTAAAAGGTTAGCTGTTTTATTTGTTGCACTGCTTCCAGTGCTTTTTGCAGAAGAAAGAAGTAAAACATTGGCAGAAAGACTCAAACTTAAGATTTCTCTTAATCCACTGACACTGAACTTACTGCCAATGCAATTTCATTTACTTTAGATCTATTTACTTGGCCTCCAATAAAGTTATATTTAGGAAGACATATGTGCTTAACATTGGAAATATTCTCCGGGAATAATAAAACAGCTTGGTTATTTCCTCAGGATTTCCGGAAATACTACAACAATTTCTGAATTTTGACTGAAATAGTGGTAGAAAAAAACCGACAACAGTAAGATTATAAATTCTAGCTTTCCTCGTTGCTCATGACAATTTAAAGTACTCACAAATGTATTTTCTCTCTGGAAAATGGGTAAGACAGGCTTTTCATGTTGGTATTTTGTTGTTGTGGCACCTGAGGTTGCAGAGGCTGAGTCAATTTGCACCATATTTCATTTAAGTTTTTGAGTATTCCCCCTTCTTCTGTGATTTCATACATCTGAGTAAATAAAGTGTTGTACATTAGCAAGTCACTCACTAGAAAGACCAAGCTCCTGACAGTGGCAGGCTGCAATGTGAGATGTGAACACCACAGCAGCTTTTTCTGGGTGAGAACTATCAATCTGAGGAAAACAAACACAAACCAAACCACCGGTGGAAGAAATGCAGCCAGTTGCTCTGGGAGGCCAGTGCCAGGACTCTGCAGTGTCACTGGCACAGCAGAAGGCATTCCCAGGGGAGCTGCTGGCCAACCTGCCAGATCCTACAGCACCACCCACCTGGGACCAGGACTGACAGCTCTACCAGCACAGGCAACAAAAGCAAGGACTGCAGGGGTACTGGCCAAAGCTTCAGTGGCAACAGGCAGGTCTGGGTTAGTGTCACTGATGCCACCAAGCAGCATCTCAGCATCCCCAGGCTTTAGGGAAACCCTGAGGCAATGAGCAGCTATCACACTGGCACTGCAGCTCACCTCTGAGGACACTGCCTCCACAAAAATCACAACAGCTGCTGTCTCCTTGGCTTACAACTCCCCTGTCATCCCTCTTCTGCCTGCAGACTGCCAGCCAGCTGGCTCTGGGGCCTTAGGAACCCATCTGAAAGTCCCACCTTGGGTATGAACCTGAATACCAACCACCCCAAAATAATCAGCAACAGGAAAGAACAGTCCTGACAGCTCATCTTCTCTATTCTGAAACCAAGTACCCCCTGGGCTGCTACACATTTAACTGCTGCTGTGCCCCCTCTCCTGCAGGCAGAGGTCTGGATGGAGCTTGGCAGGTGCTTACCTTTTTCGTGGGCATTTTTATTTTCAGGAGCTCTGCTTCCCGACTCAGGACGTGCCAGGGCGCGTGGACACGGACAAAACTCAACCCCTGGCTCCTGTTCTGCAACACAAACCAGGGACAGTGACCATCTCTGTGTCCTGTGCATCTCTGTCCGGGGGCTGGCACGCTGCTGATCACAGGCACAGAGCCAGCTCCTCGTGAAGCCTGCACATCAGGGTGTACACCAGCAATACTGCAGAGGCAGGAACAGCTTTCCAGATGAAGCACTAACTGCATGGAAGTCAATCTCCAGAGCAGGTAACAGACCTGTTAGCAGTAGGGGATTAATGGAAGGGAGGTGGAATCCCTCCTACTCTATCAGTCTGTCTGAGGGGAAATTAATCAATAAAAGGGTGGGGGGAGAAGGTGCCATCAAACTGAACCCCAGGGTAGTGCACCTTCAAATGCTGCTTTATCACTCAGGAGTTGATATGAAAAAAGAAAGAAAAAGAAAGCAATATCCATGGGTTTAAACCAGCTGCAGATGTAAGGTGCTGAGCTCTGAACTGATCTATACCAGTCAGTAATGACATCTTGGGTTGCAGCAGAAAGTCCCCTGAAAAGCTCAGCATTTTCTAAGGGCCAAGAAGGAAAACAAACTGTACATTCTATTAGGAAAGGAACAGAGACTATGAAAAATAGATTAAACATAGCAATCTGTGCTGTACCCACATCTTGAACTGAATGTGCACTTCCAAAGAGATAAGTGAGCCCACAAGTATATTCAGAGGAGCACAACAACCACGAGCCTTGCTATGACAGCTCACTGGACTCTGGGTAGACTGAGACCCTTTGTTCTGGGAAAGGGCAGTAGTAAAGATGACACTGAAGTCTATAAAACAATGCATGACAAGGAGAGGGAGTGTGGCTGGACTGCACTGTCTCTTTCACTGCAAGAGCTGAAGGGCCTCAAGGCAAAGCCAGACTGAGCAATCGGGAGCCAGACTCAAAATAAACAGAAGGACAGATATTAATAAACTGGGCAGAGCCTCTGTCTTGCCAAAATGCAGAGCAAAAACTCTACGCTGCCATCAGGAGAACATCAGAATGAAAGTGTCACTAAAGTCTATACTATTCTCCTTTTTTTCCTGAACATTTAACCCCTGAAGTGCTGGGCACAGTCTGTGTTGAGGGGCTGTCTCAGACTGCAGGATGGTTGCATGGTCACTGTGCCAATTCTAGCAAAAGGGACTCTACTCCTTTCTCCTCACTGCCTGACCTCACACTTCTTCCACCAGCTGCCCTGCCAAAAAGCCACAGCAAGCTCTCTGCCTCACCTTGGGGATTGCAGGCTGCTGGGACTGCTGCCATCCCCTCTGTGCCACTCCAGCAGCTCCCTGCTCAGTGACAGGGCCAAGCCCTGTCCACAGGGGTGTCTCCAGGGGCTCACACCAGCACACTGCAAAGCCTCAGACTGGCTGTGCCCTGCTGCCCCTGCCCACCACCCCCTGCACTGCCTCATGGGATCCGAGCTGCTCCAGCCAGAGCAGCTCCCTGAGAGCCAAGTCCTGCTTACAGAGCAGTGAACATCCACCCAGATCCATCCTCAGTGATGCACTCCTGGCAGCACCAGAGCAGGAACAGAGATGAGAGCTCTGGGGAACACCAGCTTGCCCTGCCTGCTTTCTGCTAGAGACAGCAGTCAGGCTGGCACTCATGCAATTCTTCCCCTTCACACCCATTCCAAGGCTCCAGGTAGCAGGAAAATGCCACTGCCTCCCTTTCTGACTCTGGCTTGCAGCTTCTGATGTATATAGTTCCTTGCCTACACTTATTACTGTGATTCTAATTACACCAGAGTGCTCTGTAATTACACAACAATTATTTTCTCTTATCATTACAGATGACACACACAAATGAAGGAATACTTTTTAGAGCTACTCATTAGCCTTCTGTGCTACTTAAAATTTCACAACATTAACAAAACTGGTTTTACATTATAATTAAAATTACATCTATTATTAAATAATGGAAATTGAGAATTAATTAGAAGAAGCACAGTCCATTACTACACAATAGCCATACTGATATCAGGAGGGTTGCCAATCACTACATTATAAACTACAGCTACTTAGCAATAAGATGAGCTGTCTGTGATAACATAATGCAGCAGGTCTCATGGAGAGGAGGTTTTGTCCTGCCAAGGAGTGAGTCTGATAATTCTAGTAGCATGTTATTAAGATGTGGAAATTAACAGGAATTTACAGCATTTGAAAGCATTCTTCCTGCTGCCTTCTCTGTGCAGACTTGCCAGGTGGTGGCCAGATGTGCCACCATACCCCTAGACCAACAAATACTTTCCAGGAGACTCACTTGCAAAGTGTGGCTCACAGGTGGAAAACAACCCGGGGTCCCTTGTGGTGCAAGTGTGAGCTCAGGCTGTTGCTGTGGTGCTCTCCACAGCCTCCTGCAGCACTGCACTGGGAAGTAAAGCCTCTAAGGAGCAGCCCTGGTGCCTGAGTGCAGCTCTGCTGAGCAGTTGCTTAAGGACAGGGAGGGAAGCAGTGACCATGCACTGAGCAGCTGGATCCCCTCCCAGCTGGGATTCCTGAGCTTGTCCCTCGGGCAGAGGAGCTGCAGGGCAGCTCACACTTCAGCACTGCATGTGATGCAGCTGCTGCAGAAGCTGTTCTGGGCAGACACCACCAGTGTCCTCTGCAGAGCTCTGGCTGTGGCAGTGCACTGCTGCAGTGCTGTCCCCAGGGCTTCCTGGGCTGCCCTTACAAGGGCTCCAGGGGGTAATTTGCTGGTTAGAATTTCTGCTGCAAACAAGACCACTGACAATTAAAAGATGTCTTCATAGGCTCATGAATGTTTCACATGATGGAGCTGAAGGTGCCATGAAAACCCTCTTTTGACAGTTCTCATATCACTACAGTAAAGAACAGGCAAAGTCTCTTGTACTTTACCTTTTCCTTTTCTCTTTGATCCAGCAAGACATATTTGCTTGGTCAACACAGAGAATGCTTCCAGGTTTATAAATGTAATTTTCTATTGCACTGTTCTCACACTGACTGAACCTCACCCAATTCCCAGGGGCCACTCTGAAATCCTCTCCAAAATGAAGACATCATTTACTCCTAAATAGTTAATCATCTTGCCAACATTTCCATCGTGTTCACTATCACTGAAAACCTTGCCTTGCCTGTTCAACTTTAATTTTATAAGAGCTGTGTATTACATTTCAGACCCATATAAGTAACATACAGGCCCAGAATATGTTTTAGCTAATTAATGCTTCTGTAACTAGAGTCGTTGAAAAATAACCATCAAATATTTATACAAGTGGTAGACTAAGAGGCCCCCAAAGAAGTGTTGGCTTGTTCTGAGTGCTGTACTGAGAGAGTGAATTCAAAGTCCAAAGACCCAGGGCACAAAAGGCCCCAGAGTGCTGCCAACACACACTGCTCTGTAGGAATGGTCACTGCCTCTGGGACACACTCATTAACATGGATGAAGGACGTGGGCCTGTGTGACATTACCATAGCATTTTAAAATTAATGTTCTTTACTATCAAGCTTCCCTCTGTACTGCAGGTGAATGAAGACTTTGAGACAACTCTAACACACCAAGGAGCTGCAGGGTGACTCACATCTACTAAGGGCAGGAGATGCTTTTCCTGGAGTTATCTGCAAATCACACTGATGGATTTTGGAAAAGGATATCATTTTTCCAGGCTCTTAATTACTACTAAATTAAGCAGTTGTTTCAGGTTGGAGGAGGTGGGCTTGCTTGCTTTGGGGATGGGGGTTGCTTGGGTTTGAGGAGGTTTGGTTGGTTGGTTTGGTTTTTTAGGGTTGGGTTTGGTTTTAATACACAGAAAGTCAAAACCATGCCTTGGAATATCACTCAGAAAATCCCAGTCAAAAGCACCATGACCAGCAGTGTTACCAGCATTACAGCACAAGCTGGTACACTGAGACCTTATAGACTTCTCTGCCTCCAATTGTCAAGTAGCTAATGGAGCTGAATGAGACATCCTTCAAACTATGCTAGACTTAAAATTCAAGTTAGATGAGCTTCTCTTGGAGGGTAATTTACACTTGGTTTTAATTTCTCATCATCTTCCCCTTATAAAATATTTTAATCTCCTAAATGCTATTTAGCAAAGTGCATTTTATTCCCAAATGACTGAAAATGATCCTCCTCTGTCAGAATGCCAAGGTACATCTCCAGTGTCATCTCATTCCACGCTCTGCCATACACATACTAACTGAGCACAGCACATGCTGCATTTGCAGGCACTAAAGCAGCAGCACAACTCACATTTGAGTGAAGGACTGTGCTCCACATCAGGGGAGACAACAGCTGGCTTCCCCAGGAACAACAGGAGCTGCCTGCAGTGTCAGGGGAATTCCTTGTGCTTCCTGGGAACCAAGGTGAAATACTGAAGGTTGCTCTTCAGGTGGCAAGAATGAAATGCCTGTTAAAGTCTGACATTCCAATAATACTAATGGGAAGGATCCACTTGTCACACTAACACTGAAACAGAAAAGTCCCATACATACATTCCAGGCCATACATACAAAACGCATGTATGGCCTGGAAGAAAGCTAAGAGTCACACTGAAAATCAACCAGTACTCTGAGGAAAGAAGAAGTATCAGTGCTTTCTATTCCAGAAACTACTTTAGAGAGCTTTTCTTCATTTTAATGTCTTTGCCTGTTGGTAAGAGAAGTGTGCTCACTGCATGCCATGAGAACATTTAAATAAAGATGTTTCCTCCTGGAGATAGAAACTAGACAGGCTCCTGGCCTCCCTGCCAGCAAGGAGACAGGCAGCCGTGCCATGGGTACCCAGACACAGCCAGTCTGCCCCACGAGCACAGCCCAGTCGTGGGGACATCCTGCACAAAGCCCCCTCCAACACCAAAGTGGCCTTTGCCCGTCACGGGACCCGGTGCTGTGCGAGCAGCAACTCTCCCCGCTCACCTCAGGGTCTTTCTCGATCTCCAGCCCCGCTTCCACCAGGTTGCGCTCGTACTCCTCCCTCAGCAGCCGCTTCTCCTCCTCCAGGGCATCCAGCGGGCCGAGCTCCACCGCCCCTGGCCACTCCTGCGGGCCCCGCTGGCCACTGTCCGGCCGGCGCTCCGCGGGGCCCTTCCCGTTGGAGAGCGGGCCGCAGGAGGCGGGTGCGCGCAGCGGCTCCGGGGAGCCCACGGCGGCCGGGTGCCGCGCCAGGCGGTTCCGGTAGTGGTAGGCCAAGACGTAGTCCACCTTTCTCCTGCTGTCCCTGAAATGCATGCCACTCGGAGATGGCTTCTCCACCGCCCTTCCAGGTGTCCTGTCCAGGTAGTTGTTTATGATCTGGGAGAGAAACACACCAGTCTCACAGACAAGAAAGGCCCTGGGCCTGCTATGGCCTGGGCTTGCTGCTGCCTCGGCCTGCTGCCATCGCCTGGGCCTGCTGCTGCCACCTGGGCCTCCTCCACACAACCACAGACTCCTGCACAGAGTCCAAACCGGAGGCCAGCTGGTGCACAGTGTGACCCACAAAGGTGCAGCCTGCAGGCCAGGCCGGGTCAGGCTGAGCTCCTGCAAACGAGTGAGGGTGGCTGAAGACAGCAGCCCTATCCCGGCGCCCGGGGCAGGTACAGAGGCTCACAGTGAGGCTGGCTGTCCCCTGTGGACACAGGCCATGCAAGAGACACCCACAGTTTGAAATGTGGAGTAGGGAGCAGTGAGAATAAGGATCACATTACAGAGTGGATAGGAGAAAAGATGTGCTGTGGAGGGGATGGCAGCAAAAAACTGTGTGGGAAGAAAGGGAAGAAATGGATCCGAGCTCAAATGGGAGAAATCTCCTCAAAGTAGTACAGGGGCAAAAAGAATAGGGCTGGACAGAAATGCTGTGGAAAACAGAAGGGATTAGAGAGGATATGTATGCCCCATGGATGGCTCACAATGCCAGCTGACCTGTACTTCAGCAGTTATCAAAGGACTGTGGAACTGACCAGCACCACAGCAAAGGCAAATCAATGACTGCAGTCATTCAGACTGCAGTGGTATCCCTGAATGCAAAGCCAATGAAGCACGTTGTATGGCAGTTCCCTCATTGGTTAACACAACATGAATTTCTGAAGGTATTATATAAACATGCATGTTATTTTATACCCCAGCATCTCCCAGATTCTTGGTTTTCATTGCTTTGCCTCATTTAGTTTCTCACAAAGTAGCCTTCAGCCACATTTTCACTAAATAAACCTTGGTTTTATGTGCATCCTACATCCTTCATTCTTTCACAAAATTATCACCAAAGAATCTGTTCTGAGCATTACACTTGATGTGTAAAGTGTATATACAGCCCCTTCAGGCACATCTAAACTGACACTCAGCACTGCATTCTGGCAGAGTATGAAACACATGGGAGACAGCACTTCATTGCAACTCCCCACGTCCCAGTTAGATCCAGCTTGATGTGGTACTCACAGGCAGCCCGTGCAAACCTCCCGCATCCATCTCTGCCACAGTGAAGAGGAACCTGTCGCAGATCTCTGCCCTGCACTCCAAAGAGCTCCACGCCACGCAGGGAGAAGTGATGGTGTCACCACCAGGTCACTGGCACAAGCAGTGCCTTAGCTGACTCCAGAGAAGATAAGCACCAACATCCTCCCCTCCCCTGCTGGCGAGTGTGGGCAGAAATGAGAAGCCCAAACCAAAGGCAGGAGAGGGGGAAGGGGGCTGGAGGACACGGAAAGTCAGGAGGAGGTTTTCCTGTTTGTTTCCATACACAGCTGCCATGTCCCAGCCACCTGAGAGAGCACCATAGCAACAGCTGATGCTGCTGGAGCTACACAGAGGAACGGGAGGATGAGACATGAAGGTGTCTCTTCTCTCCCTCCCTCTCTGCTGATTCTTCCTCACTCTTGGCAGCGAAGTGCCACCCCCATAATAATTATGGGTGACTACTGCACAGAAAAGGAACCAAAGAGGAAGGTAGGATGGATGTGTCACCACAGCTTTATTCTAGTGTTCTAATAACCAACACATCACTGCAAACACACCTCAAGAGGCATCTCCTCTAGTGACAGCTCAGTTTCACTTCCAACCCAGCCCACACAAACCCCTGGGCTCGTGCTGGCACAGGCTTTGCACAGGGATAGCCAAATTAATTGTCAACCTGCAGATCAACTCCATTAACCCTGCTCTGAAGGATTTGGGCTGAGGTAGATAATTAAGAAAAGACTCGTACAGGAGCAATTAGTTCTTGCCACACACCGAGAGCTACTGAACTACCAAAGTCAGCAGTGAGTTCAGACAAGGGCAAGGAGGTTGGTAAAGGGCCTGGAGGGAGTCTGGGGTGGTTTAGGCTGGAGAAGAGGAGGCTGAGAGGAGACCTTACTGCTCTCTCCAACTACCCTCTCTTCTCCCAGGTGACTGACAGGACAAGAGGAAACTTGCTTAAGTTGCACCAGAGGAGGCTTAGGTTGGATATTAGGGGAAATTTCTATACTGAGAGAGTGGTGAGGCCCTGGCACAGGCTGCCCAGGGAGGCAGGTGGAGTCCCCACCTCTGGAGAGGTTAAAAAACCATCTAGATGTGGCACTTCAGGGCACAGTTTAGTGTTCCTGATAATATTTAGTAGACAGTTGGCCTTGAAGGATGTTTCCAACCTCAAGGAGCCTATGATGGGTTTCCTCGTGTGGTTACTTTTCCCAGTGCAGGGTGGATTTGCCTAATACACAGGAGGAGCAAGCTCTGCTCACCCTGCCTCCTCTGCTTCACCTCAGGCACTGGAGGCAAATCCATGACATAAAACCCTACTTACAGAACTGCTGAAGGGCTCCATATATCCTGGTGTTTCAAAAGCTCCATTGGTCCTGCTGCTGGGCACAGAAGTCTGGCTCTGAGGAACTGTGAGGTATTTGCTGTTGTATGCTGAAAAAGAAACCTGTGGTCACAATGCAGCACAATGGAAGGTCTTGAGGGGTGGGAGTTACCTGCCCTGTACGCTCTGTCTCTGCTGTACAGCAGGGCACAGCAACAGGGAAACACAAGAAGAATGCTTGGTCACAGGTAGGAGATGCAGACAATCTCACACAGGTAGCAGCACAGTGAAGAGCTGATGATGGAAAGTAGTGGGTACAGGAGCTGTTCTGACATAAAAATGCTACATGCTCTTCCTCCCTCTAGCGGTGCCATCGCTGAAATGGTCTGGACTGATCTTGCCTAGAGCTGGGCTTCTTCCAAGCCTCTCAGGGTGAAAAAGTGGCATAGCCCTTTGAGCATGAGTGCTTTCTGTCAGGGAGAAGACAAGGGTGGAGCAGACCCCTAGCCCCACTGCCACTGAAGAGACAGAGCACAGCTCTCCATGCCTTCCCCAGGAAGAAGTCCCTGGAGCAGTCACATATCCAGGGAGACACTACACCCATAGTATCTTTTCTTGTCCTCTCTCTAGCAATCGTGGCAATGCTGCTGCTCTCTTCCCACACCTCCACCTTCTCTGTGAGGAAACAAGAAGCCTCAGCAGCACAAACAGTGCCTCTACAGTCTGGGAGAAACTGGGATGCTACAATCTGGAAGTCATATTTCCCTCATGTAGTTGAAGCCCTTTTATTTTTTTTTCCAAGAGTCTAAGGCAGACATTGTATCCCACTGCTAATCTTCTGTGCCCTCTACACAGCCTGAATTACCCACAGTTGTGTGGGGAGAGAAGCCAGTAAAATGATAAAGAGTGAAACTTGTACCCTGCCCCTAAATGTTCTGATTATTCTTCTGTTTCCTATCAATAATAGATTAGGATCCTGTAGCACTGGAGCAGTCTATTGACTAGCCAGTCTTTTCTGATCTCTCAAGGAGCCTTGCACTTGGTTTACTTTAATGAAGCACATAATGATGCCACGAGGGAGACTCCAAGGAAAATAATTAATAAGTGAAGGTTTCATTCCCAAAGGCTACACACAGTGTTTCTCCAGTATTTTCATACTAAGACTGGGATATCTCACAAGACCTTTTCACGGTCAATTAAAGATCTTTTTTTTTCCTTCCAGTCCTTTGAACTGAGCCTAGGAAAAAAATCTGGAGTTCATTTCTAATAAAATGATTTCATTTCCATTATGCTTCCCAACCTTCAGAAACTGTGTCACGAACCCGAGGTTAACACTGGTAAGCAGGTGAGGCAGTCAGGGACTTCCAGTCAGAGTTGAGTTTTTTGATGGAAATGCAATTCCCATGTATGAATTTGGAAGACCGCTGTTCTCCCAGAAGCTTTTTATCTTCCCAAATCAAACTGACTGAACCAAAATGTTTTGTTCTGGATGAGTTCCACCTTTGACAGCTCTTGCCCGTGGTACTGCAGCGCCTCAGAGGCTTCTCCTTCAGATGCTGCCTGACCTCATGCTACCCTGTAAGCCTGAATGACATCTGGCCTTACATGTTCTCATTCTGTAACTATTCTAAAGGAATTAGCATCAATAGAAACAAGCTGTGTGTATGTATGTGCATATATATAAAACATTTTTATACATGCACACATGCATAGCTTTGGTACGTAGATCTCCCCAGAGAACAGCAGGAGAGTGAATCTTGATTTCAACCTGGAGAGGAAATGCTCAAGAACTAGAATTATTCCAGTAAAACACAGCCTGGGAGCCATCCCTCTAGTCAAACCTCACCGAGTGCCTTCCAATGGCTCCTGAGGACAAGGTGCTGCCAGGACAGAGATCAGTGACACCAGGGCATATAGCTGGGACAAGGCAATGAGGATGGAAAGTAATCAGGGAATTGTGTGGGGCTGTGTCGTCTACCTTAAACCTCAGCAGGGATGTTCTCTGATCGTAACCAGTGTTGCTTGCTCAAGCCACACCTATACTTCCATTGCCCAGAAGCTTCCTCTAAGTTCCTGCTCTTCATGGTACACTTCATACCTTCCGATCTTAAATTTGCTTTAATTTGTCCCAGGCTGCATTAGAGACATTAAAGACAACCCAAAAAACCTTATCCATTCTAATTCCTGTGATTCTTAAAAGGCACTAATGGTAGTCTTGAATGATACCTGATTTTTCTGACATAAAGTCTAGCTCCAAGGGTGAAGGATCAGGAAATAGCTCAGGGAAGACCAGCAGTAGACATTAAATGTAATTACTCTGCACACAGCGGTCTGCCACACAAATAATGTTTGGAAGGGGGCTGGCTGGAAGTACAGAAGTAGCAGTATTCACTGAGCTGCCTGACAGTTCATGGTTCCCAGCAGAGCTACAGCCCTAGAAACAGAGACAGCACGGGAACAACCACAGAGCTTTTGCTGTAGCAGTAGAACAGCAATGACACCCTGTCAGACAACTCTCCTCTCTGTGGCCCAGCCCTCCCAGCAGCAGCAGCAGGAGGCCAGCAGAGGGAAGACTGACCCGGGGTGTGTTTCCATGCTGCAGCTTGGCTGGGGGCTGCGTCAGTGCTAATAGGATGTGGCTACGCTGAGCGTGAGCACAAGCTGCTTCTGCTCGGGCTTAAGTGGTGAGCAGCACCAGCAGCTATTTCCATCCTGGCCTCATCCTGCTTTAAGCAAACCACAAACTGCAGCTAATTAGTGAGGCCTTCTGTTTTGGTGATTACCATAGTGAAGGAAAGAGAGAAAGGCCAAACTCCTGTGACCTGCAAGGCCATGACAATTCCCTGCTGGAATATCATCTAGTCCTCACGGTGGCTCAACAAGCAGCAGAGTAACAGGCACCTTTTGTCCTACCTCCCAGAAGGCAGTGGAGAGGGAGTGGATGAGAGGAAGGAAAAAGAGCTAGTGCAAAAGGAGAGCCAGCTCTGTCCAAAAGATCACTACCTTGGAGGTGGTTTCTGTGGAGAAGTGTCTTTGTACCTGTAAAGCTTTATGGTGCTTCCAGGGAGCAGGTAAGCCAGAAAGCTTTGGATAAGGCTGTACCTCAACCTCTGGAGTCTCCTTACTGCCTGGATGCAGCACTGTCATGCTGCATGAAATATTCAAGGGATTATCTCGTAATCACTGTCTAATCAGAACAGGTGATGGGTCCTGCTCAGCCTCAACCTTACAGCTTAAGCAAGAAAAGTTGTAGATGACTAATACCATCTGAAAAGGATTTCCATTTGCTAGTGATAACTGGAGGGAGGTGTCATTATTTGGAGTTCAAATCTGTTTCTTCTTTGAGCCTGTTTATGACACTACAAGTCTCACTAGTGTGAGAGGGGGAAATGAATTTATTCAGTAACTGAACCAGGCAGTGTCTCCACTAGCTGGGGAATTGGGATAACCTACACTCATGCTACCTTTTTAACAATTGCTTTAGTATTCACATAGAATTATGTCTTTGGGTGGGAAAAGTTGAATCACCCCACTTTTCCTAGTCCCTTCTCCCTTTCTAAGTGAGGTATCCACAGGTACCCAACAGTTGTTTTTCTCATGCTGACAGGACTTGATGCAAATCTCAGAACCTCACTCAGAAAAAACACAGGGAACAGCCCAGTGGCTGCAGATTCTGCACTGACAAATCTAAATACAACTAGATCACAGAGATTCTCCTGATGAACTTTTGTTAGCAGAGTGTGATCAGAGAATTCTCCAAGGGAAGCAACTGTTGAACTGCTTTTTGCCTTGATGTTTTATAGCCAATTAATCTGGTCCCTGGGCAGTGAGCAAACCTACTGCTTTGTACACACCTCAGTCTGGGAGATGGGAATGAAAACCACAGGATTTTATATCCACATTATACACTGCACCAACACTGAAATGCACACCCACTCATTTTGGAATAGTATGGGAATGAAGATCCAGGTCCTGCTGGATCCCTGTGGACACAAAGCTTTGCCTGCACAAGTTCAAATTACTAGCACCTATAAGCCATAGGATGGGTTTGTTACAGGTAATACAGTTAGCTCAGGTAATAATATACACAGGAGGCAATATGATAGGAAGCAATATCCAGCTGGTTAAATGGAACTGGGTCTGTAGTCTACTAGTAAGGACACCTTCCAAAGGAGAAAATCATATCTTGGCATCACTGTGTTTCCTGAGGTACCTGGGTATGATGTTAGCTGATAACACAGAGCTGGGACAAATAATACCAATATGGCAGATTGTGTTTCACCTGCTGTAGGGGAGGGGTGCTTGCAAGTCTGTAGAAGTTAGCAGAGAGATTAGATGCTTTTAATAATTAAGAAGTTATATAAGACTTATCCCCAAATCCATTTAATGTTCCTGTAAATCTATCCTGTGCATGCTCAATGATCCAGCAAGTCTAAGTGATGCGACATGTTCTGAACCAGTGGCAGAAACTAAAGATTAAGAAAGCTCAAAACCATCAAGACTCTGAAGCAGCACATAGAGTTGAAAAACTGCACCCCTGAAAGCCTGGGTTCTGCTACACCATGCCAAAGGTCCTCTTCTCCTTAAAACTCCTTCTGGCCTTGAACACAACAAGGTCTTGTCCTTATTTGGAATATACAGGTACTACTCTGACCACACAGAAGCCCACAGAATTCTCCTCTCTAAGGAGAGAGCTGTGAGTTCTCATGAGAGGTACTGCACATCCACTGGCCTGAAAGCAAAACTGCAAGCAAGGAGGTGAAGAAAAGCCACATACTATGGGACATGTTCTTGAACCAGTATAAAGTGTTAATGCAGCTCTGTTTATCCAGTTACACTGAGCTACATCTGTATGAGTTTGAACCTATAAACAAGAAGTTATACAATAAATTATCTGGAGCTCCTTAGCGAAAAAAAACAACCCAACAAGCTAATTGCTATAGTCTAAAAGTCAGTATCTTTGTTTTAGTCTGTTTCTCTCTTAAGACACTTAGATAAACAAGATTTTTCTTGCTAATGGGCTAGAAGTGATGAAAGCAGGAACACTTACCTGTCTGTTGAGTCCACCCACTCTGCTGCTGTTGGAAAGCACTGGCTGTGTGGGTCCGCTTTTCAGAACGTCCAGAAAACAGAGGCTCCATCTCTGCCCCTGTGGATGCTCCTGTGTGTCCTCCCCATGCTGATAAGCTGGTGCCTGACTTAGCTAATTATCTGATTAGAAGACCTGTCTGCAGTCACGAAACCTTAGTCTGCAATCCCGTCAGCTTTAATGAGCTGAGGAAGGTCGCTCTGGGTGAGGTCGCCAGTGGCAACACAGGGGCAGCCCGGCGCTGGGAGAAGACAGGGCCTCACCCATCCCTGCCCTTCCTCACCCTCTGGGCTGGCAGGCTGCTGCTCAGGAGTTGCTCCCCTGCAGCTCCAGATGAGCCATCGTGCAGTTGGATACCTGGCTGACAAACCCTCCTGTCAGGGAGCCAGCTACGAGGAAAAGTGGTGGAGATTACTGCAGAGACTGGGCATGGCACAATTAAAACTGCTTTCCCTGGGATTACTGTGGTCCCACAGCAGAAGAAACAGAGAATCAGAGAAGGCCTGCACTTCTAGAACTGTCCAGGATCCACTGGGATCAACAGCCCACTAGAAAATCTTGTCTTCTGTGGTTTGACCAGACCAAGTGGAATTTAAATCCTGCTAAGATTATCCTTAGCAGCAGCAACTAAATTAAACCTGCCACCAATAACTCTGCATTTGAAACAAGTCTACCTTTTGTAGGTAATGCAACAGATGAAGTTCCTGGAAGTAAGGGAGTGGTAAGGAGCTTTCTCTCCAGGTTAGTCTGTGGAACTGCTGAAGTCAAGAGGCAAGAGCTGTCCCTCAGCTCTGTTCACAAGGCCAGACCCCTTGCAGACGTTATCCAACCTGTCCCCAGCACATGGTCTCTTTGCACTCAGCTTCAGGAAGAACAAGTGCACGTGTGGCAGAAAGACAGCTTTGTGCCATAATGACTGTACTCCCTCACTGGGGGAAAAGAGCAAAGAGCCTAGAAGGCCACTTAGGACTAAGCGAGGAATGCGAGTGTGACCCCTCTGAAGACAATGCTAAATGCCTGGGCTGTGTTCTTTAAGCAGAAGCAACTGTTACTGTAATTTGGTGTGGATTTGTTCTCTTTCTTGTTTCTCAGCCAGGGGATTGCTGCCTGTGGTGCCAAAGAGAACAATAAACCTGCATCATCTCTTCTGTAACCCACCGCAAGAATAACCCAGAAATGCTGCTGTGTGCTAGCATGGTTTATTGTTTGCTGTGTTGATACAGTTAGTTCTCAGGAAGGGTTCTGCTGGGTAGGAGTGTGCAAGGAGAGCAGAGGAGGCAGTGCCAGTCCCTGTGGCAGGTGAGCTCAGGCGGGCGGGCGCGTGGGCAGCGAGGCTCCGGCACACGGCCGTGAGCGGCACTGGCACTGCGAGGCGGAGGGCAGGGAGTGCTGCACCACTGTCCCGTTGGCACAGCGCAGGGGCAGCGTCACCGTGGTGCTCTGGGTGGCAGTGCAGCAGCTGCAGAGGTCTTCCCAGCCCCCTGTCTCAGCAGAGTACCTGGTGCTGCTTCGGCACTTGCCCTAGACGGGGAAGAAAAGAGACGCCGAGAGTGAACGGTGCCAGACCTCGGTGCCTTCGGAATCCAGGTTCTTCCCTTCAGAACTCCCATGGACAACTTCTCCTGGAGCCCAGTGCTCTGCTGAAAACCACCAGCTCTGATTCCAGAGTGGGCGCTGGTGAAAAGGCTGCAGGAGCATGCTGTTGTTCTCAAGAGCAGAAGCATAGCAAAGGAGAGGTGAAGGAACTGCTCGCACTAAGATACCCTGCAATTTAAACCATCACAGTGATGTCCAGGGCTGCTGTGTTTGCTCCTAAGCACATATGGCCTCAACTCTATGGGATCATGCAGTCAGAAAATGCTTTAGCCCAAAGGCTGCAAGCTACACATCCATTCTTGTCCTGCTGGATACTATTTTTCCCTGTGCAAGAAGACATGTAGAACACAACGGTTCAGTGTGCAGACTAATGGAGAAGTCGAAGCACTTTTAGAGCACAGGATTCAAAGCACAGCCATCATGCTTATTCATCTGCATAAGTATCATGCATCTAAATCATTATTTACACTCCCATAGATCAGCTTCAGAGCCTGAAGAGGGAAGTGCTTCCGACAGAAGAGAAGGCCAGTGGTGTGAACAAAGACTTTACACTGCTGTGTGTGCCTTTTCTCATGCTAGCTTCAAGGGGGAAACTCAGTCACCAAATAACTTCAGAAACTGTCACTGAGGTTACACTGAATCAAGAAGGACAGAAACAGACATGCCACTTACAGAAGCAGAGCCGTAGTGGAGGCAAAGTTTTTTTCCCTTCACAGAATCACAGATACTAGGGGCTGGAAGGGACCTAGAAGATCATCTAGTCCAACCCCCCCTGCCTGAGCAGGATCACCTAGACCAAGTCACCCTTGTGGAAGAGAGAAAGGGGGCAAGGGCAGGTCTGGGGGGAGAGGAACCTGCATTTCCTATTTACCTCACAATGAGAAATGGGCACCTCCCTTTCAGCCACACAGCCATTGATATTCTTGTACTGCAGCCTGGTGCTCACTGGTCGACATTCCACCTCCACACCTGCAAGGGAAAAAAGAAAAGAGAAGAAAAATGAAAAACAAGAAAAAAAGTTCAGTGGTGTTGACAATTGCATTTTGAAGCTCCCTTCCCCTTATTACTGCAGTTGCTTTTAGAGGGATGTCTTCATGGGTAAGATGTCCAGGAAGAGGTTCAGGTGTGTGTCCCTGGAGCAGTGAATGTAGAGCTGTGTGACTGTTCCACACCACACCCCTAATTCCACTGGAGAGCAGGGTTTCCTCACAGGTCTCCTCAGCCTGCTTTGTGCATTTCCCTGCTGTGCTAGGGAACTCTCCTTTTACAGGGAGTTCAAAGGTACCCCGGGCAGAGGTGCAGAGGAACAAAATAACTAACAAAATACTTGCCATCAGAACACATACAGCTTCATCACCTTCTTGACCCCAGTTATGGACTTGTTCTCAAGTTACCTCACTACTCTCATTCACTTTTTCTTCACAGACTTTGCTCTCCCCTGCCTGTCTTGTTGAGTGCTTGTCACTCAACAAGACACATAATTGAGATCCACAGGGAAAAGAGGTGGGAAGCAGTGATGCAACTTTGTTCAGTGGGAAAATAAGGAATGCCCTTTGCAAATAATCAAATCCTTTGCTAGTACCACAAAAATCTAATGAGACAATAAACCTGTGCACCCCTGCATGCTTAAAGTCTGGGGCAATGCTCAGACACTTCCCAGCAGATTACACTCTGCAGTTCCCACAGCTACTCACACGTCTCACAGCAGGTATTGCCAATCTTTGTAATTCTGCCCTAAAAACAAGAAAAAAAGGTGAACTATTGTGGCACAAGTAATACACATTTGTACTGCTGGTAGAATCCAAAGGCACGTTTAAGACAGGGTATTGGGCAAGAAAAGTTACAAAGCCATAAATCTACATTAGCAATCATCCACTTTAAGGTTCTGAACTTGTAGTTGTATTTGTTGATAGCTGATTAGAAATATTTGACCCCATTAGCAAGTTCAACACCTGAAAATATTGCTTTCACCTTATACTGGGAGCACTCTACAGTGAAGACACTGAATACAAACACATTTCTGGCAATCAGAGAGAGAAAACAACAGCATTCCAGTTTTATGTCTGCTGAAGAAAGGAAGTTAAGCAGTCTCTCTTGACTTGATTAGTAGTGTAGATGCAGCATTCCTATCCCACAACAGCTGACATGCACAGGCAAACCAGCACAGAATATCACATGTGACAGCTAAGTTTTGAGAGACAAAAATTGTTTCATTGCTATTATGTAGAAAATAATTCTGAGAAATACATGGATGGTGGAAAATCACTGAAAACCCATAGTAAAAGGAAAAATGGAGAGGTATTTACACTGCAGTGATGCCACTGTTCCACTAAACACTTGAATTTACATGCAAATGTTTGGATACTTGTTTAATTAAGGAAACTTTCCATCTGTAACTAGATGAAAACCACTCATAGCTAAAATAAATCCATTTTTTGGGGAGTGGGAGGAGAATAAATGGAGTTTGGGAAGTTCTGGTTAAAGAAGTAACCTGTTCATTGATTTTCAATGAAGATGTTTAGAATGTGATAATAATCCCAAACCTGTCACACAATCCAGCACTTTGCTAATATATTTTGTTTTAGTAACAGAACTCCAGTGATGTCACAAATGAGAAATGCACTGTGGAAGCTTTGCTCTTCTTGCATGACACATCTCAAACCCTCCTCCTGCTTGAGGAGCATGTAGAGAGGTTTGAGCACAGGCTTTGTGTCCTGATGGCTGGGGCAGGAGGATGCCAACACCCTGTGATGCCCAAGGAGCAGAGCCCTGTGCTACCCCCCAAGCTGCACCCTGCTCCTCAGCACGTGGCCAGCCTCAGACCACCAGAAAGAAGGGTGGGTGTGTTGGGAGGGTTTTTTTACACCAAACACCTGAAAATGGGCAAGTCTGGGCTCTTCCTCCAGCACTGTGAAAATTCCTTTCCCTAACTTCATATGAGCAGTCAGAGAATATTCACAGAATGATTCATCACCTCTGTGGACAGTCACAGGAGAAAAGGGGCTGGTCTGATTCCTCAGCTTGCCTAATACGCAGAGTTTTTCTCTGGAAGCACTGTTAGAACAGCCATTTGCTGCTTCACAGGGAACAGAATTACTGCAAGCTCAGCATCTCCTCTGCATACAGCCCCACATAAAACCAGCATCTCTTTTAGAATAAAACTACTTTTTCTGAATTTCAGAGCAAGTTCAAACTCACCCCAGCCAGTGCTCTGAGAGGGTTGTGCTTTCCCACCCTAACACACACAAAGTACCCACACACAGAACCAGAACCATGACAGAGTGCACCAGGAGGCCTGGAAACAGGATCCTTTCTCTACTTACTCCTTCAGCCAAACACCTTCTGGCATCAAATGGAGGACAACCAGTGATTCTTCTTTCCCAGATAAATTCCCCTTTCTCATTTACTTTACAGGAGTGGTTATCACAGCCATCCTGGAGGGATTCATTTGGCTGTAAAGATTTAAGAGCTGTTAGTTTTACACAGAAGCAATGAGACAGTAGGTTTTCCATAACCTGGCCATTTCTTTACTGTTATTTCAGTTAATGCACCTGGTGAAGTTTATAAAACATTGAAAACTTGAGTAAACAAATGGTTTATCAACAGAGCCATGATCTAGTTAATTTCATTGCCACATTAGTTATGGCTCAGCCAAGGCTGCAGAAATGTGACCCTTTCCAGCTCTCAACAGGAAAGAAATTCCCACCAACCTGAAAGCAAAACTTGGGAGAAAGTTGGGAGTTGGGCCTATAAACTGTCTTTTAAAATATACACAAATATTTAACTTCTAGCTGGTTTGGGAACTTAAAAACAAACAAAATAACCCACCTAAAACTACACACCCAGCCCCACACAGAATCAGGGTCATTTAGGTTGGAAAAGACCACTAGGTGCCTATCTGCTGTTTGAGACAAGCTGATAGATTTTAACCAAGAAAATATCCACTCCTGTTTAAGCACCTGTGATGCTGGACAAATTTTTTAAAATTCACATTTTTCAACTGAAACTATCAATTTTTCATTTGAAATAAGGGATTTAGTTTAAATAGTTGTTTGGGCACATAGTCCTGTTAAAGTTCCTTTATAATATTCCTGCTTGCAGGTGCATCTAGAATATCCCTCTTTAATTTTGCACTGTGGTAGGAAGGCTTCTTGTTTTTTTTCCTTTACAAACACAAAGTAAAGAGAACTTTGAGCAAACATTCTGAGATACAAAGAAAAAAGCATTAGTAATACCCTGCTAAGTAAAAAGGAGGGGAAAAAAAATGCACTTTCCCTGGGTTCACCAGAAATATGTGCTACATTTACTTGTAGACAAAAGACAAGAGTGCTTAAACCTTACCTGAAGGTATCTGACTCTTCCATCTCTCAGCCTGATGCCACATGAAGTTGGTACACACTTTCCACAGCAAGAGCCAAGGATTTCCTGCCTTCTGTAATTCTAGAAGGTAAAGGGCATTTTTCTGAGTTTATTTAGTTTCAAGGCTTCCCACACTTCAGAATTTTTTGGAAGGCATTCATGGACAAGGTGAAAGGCAGCAAAATGTTTTTTCTAACCAGTAGGACTAGACACTAGCTTAATCTAATTAGTAGCATACTTGTTTGTTTTAGAAAGGCTGGCATCAATCCTTTACTGATTTATTATACA
This sequence comes from Ceyx cyanopectus, assembly GCA_013401355.1. Taxonomy (NCBI): domain Eukaryota; kingdom Metazoa; phylum Chordata; class Aves; order Coraciiformes; family Alcedinidae; genus Ceyx; species Ceyx cyanopectus. The sequence continues at coordinate 118,088 of VYZU01009230.1, forward strand.
ATAGGAAGACAAGTTTATTTCCATTCATTTTATTGCCTGGGAGAATGAGCAGAACTGGACAGAGAGGAGAAGTGTATAGAGGGGCTAATGGAATGAAAACAAACAAGCAAACAGCAACAGAAGCCCCACCCCAGAAGCAAACAGAAAGGACCTGCTGCTGGTCTGGGCCCTTCAGAGAGGAGAGATTAGACCAGCCCTGCATCTTGCCCAGGCCTCCTTCTACTTGAGGTACTGGTGCTGAGAGAGAAAATCACATCACTGAGCAGCTCTCAACAAAGTGGAGAGCCAGGTCCTGATGCCTACAGAAATGGGTGACCCCCCATCAAGGCCATTCTGACCCACAAGTCCAGAGCACGTGCACTTACTGCCGGGCAGGGCTCACAGGTCAGCTTGGTACAAGCCAGGGTGTACCTCCCAGCAGAGGCTGGCTGTGCAGAGCACAGACACGTTGTGCACTGATCCACCATCAGGCGTCTCCAGGGCTGAAACAAAGCACTGAGTTAGCGGCTGTTTCCAGATGAACACAGACATGACCCATTCTGCCTTGGCTGAAACTCTCCCATTAAACCCTGCATTGTTCTTTGCAAGAAATAAACCAGAAAAGTTAACCCCCCACTTTGTGCAGACACCAATTTTTCCACCTGTTAATTCCATGACAAGCAGCTCGAGGCTCTTTTCCAAGTAAGCCCTTTAGAATTCCTGAATCTGCCAAGGGCTTTGGCACTTTTACCTCTCTGCTTACAAAGCTAGCAAGCAAGGGAGGAATCCTTAGAAGTGAGATAGGTGGAGTTAGGAATTGGATTCCCAGCACTGAAAGGAATTCTAATTGCATACAGAATTCAGGCCTCTAGAAGGGGGTGCTAACCAAAGAGGGCCTCAGTAAGACTAAGTTACCTACAACATGAAGGGGCTACAAAGCCACAGTTGATATTACAGTTGATATCCTTATTGGATCTTCTAATAAATCTAACATTCCAATTAAATTGAAAAAAAAAATCTTAAAGATTAAATTTTTAAAAAATGAAGCTGAGTATGTAATAAAATCCCTGTCACAGGCAGGAATGCAGGGCTTACTACAGACATGTTGAAATTAAATCCTCACACACAATGCCTTGAGCTTGTAGGGGAAGGTCATACCTTAATTCAATGTTTTCACCACACCTTAGTTCTATGGTATTTATTTAAAGTATTTAGGGATGAGCAAGCAAATGGCTTTAGCAATGGCTTTGTGTGAACACACACAGACTGGCATGGCAGGACTGTATGAAATCAGGGACCGATCCATCTTCTCCCTTTATGTAACACATCTATCGTGTGTTTTCTTGGCTAAGTGGGAACAAAATGTCAACATCTGCTAACCCAGTGTCAGTCACTGCAACCAAAATAACCTGCATAAAGCCCAAATCTACTCAGATCTCCTTCAAAAATGCCACTCAGTAAAAGCCTGGGAAAACAGATGAGTGATACAGATAATCCTTTTGGTAAATACAGCCACCTGCTTGGCAGCCTGCAGCTAAAGCCCAGAGCATTGTTCAGAGCAGCAGGGTGAATGCAATACACCAAATTACTGGAATATAATATTGGTAACCAGATACAAGACGAAAATATAAAGGGATTAAGGACACAGTTGGTTAACAGAACTGTAGTAAAAGACTCAAAACTTGGAACTACTCAGTGAGTAAGTTAATGGAGCAGTTTTCCCTTGATATAAAATGAAACCTGAAACCTATTCTTTAAGGGCCCAGAATAAAAGTTTGGAAATCCAGGAAGTATAAACTTCTGTGGACACATCTTCCTTCCTGCCCAGAGCCCTGGAACACTCCTGGAAGTAGAGAACAGCCTACGAGAAAGCTGCAGGAAGTCTAGCTGCTCTCAAGCTCTCAGACACGCAGCTCACCAGCTGACCACAAGTCAGTAAATTCAGTTAGTTTAGTTGAAAAGCTCATTAATTTAAGTTCTAATATAATTATTTTTTAGGGGGGAAAAAAAAAGCCACTTTGTTTAGAAATCCTCCAAGATTATCTCTCAACTTGAATTTCACACTCCCCATCCTGAGAAAATATTTGAGTAGCTACGTGGTTGGGTGCTGACTTCAGCAATGCTTGATATTTGTGACAGAGCACAGAAGCACCGTGACAGCTGGGACCTACCTATCCCCTCAGATTCCTGCACAGGCAGTGTCTGATAAAATGGCCAACTGCCAGAAAGAACAACAACACATCTCAAAAGCTGCATTAAAAGAAAGGGAAAAAACAAAACAGAAAGAAACACACAGCTTTTATATATAGCCAGATACCAAAGAAGAATGAGACAAAAGGTACTTTGTGTCAGCTGAGACACTTCATCAATTCATTCCAAATTGGGAAAATTTTATTAAGATAGGAATTCTTGCAATACTGTAGAAGATAAAATATTTTAGTCTTAGAAATACAGATACTTCTCACTTTTCCTTCAATGTGGTATTTTGTTCCAAAATGTGATTATGCTTCATTTTGAAGTATTTAACAATATTTTAAAACACTTGAAACTGGACCAAAGACTTTATTTGAGGGATCAAGTGAAGATTTTGTTGAAAAAGGAAAAAAAAAAGTTGTGAAAGAACAGAATGCAACTGGACAGACTCTTATCAAGCCAGAACATATCTCTAATGTATGCATGTCCTGCACAGAAGTGGCAGAGGCTGGCAATCACTCTGCTGCCTGGCATTCTCACCAGGATGGCTTCTAGGAAACACCACACACTACAGAGGATACAAGCAGAGCAATCAAAGAGAAAGCTGATTTTTAAAGATTTTACCACTTTAAACCCCTTCTCCCAGTGTTCTGACAAGAAAGGCTCCTTGGATTTAATCCTACAGGGAAATAATCCCCAGGCAGAATGGTGGGTACCTGATGACAGGTTTTTAGCTCTAAGACATTGATAAACTTGTGTTTATCAGCTTTGACAACACCAGAAGAAAGAGGTGGACAAAGGTTCTCTCTGCCATAACTCAAAACTCCAAGCAGATTTGGGGAAACTTACCTTTCAAATGAAGGAAAAGAAAGACATCCAGTGACAATGCAGGAATACACAGATTAAAAGTTAGGTTAAATGACTACAGAGGACCTGTTTCCCTGGGGAATGATGAGAATATTTACAGTTCTTTGACACCAGAGGTGATGCCAGAATATGGATTTAGAGAAACAATGGACAATTGACAGAGCTCTCCAAAGATAAATTCGGCATAAATGAGATCATCTGCTCAACTCCCACCACCCCCACTGTCATGGGCTGGGCTAAACACCTCTTAATCTACCCATTAAATACAGTTGAGGAAAAGTTTCCTCTGAGGGCACACCAGCAGGGATCTTGAAGGGAGACAGAGGTCAGAGAGTGAGGAAGCTCAGCTTTCCTGTCCCTTCTCATAGCCAGGAAGGGACACCCCTCCTTCCCACAGGTGGAGCAACAGCCTCCATCCGTTTTTTAATCTGCTTTATCCTCTAGGTAGAATATGGGAAGTTTTTGCTTCCCCAAAGCAGCCCAAGATCAGCTCTGAGATTATCCCTGCAGATAGTTTCCTGTGAGTTTGGTAGCCTGTGGGTCACTGCACAAATGCAGACTACCAAGCACTTTTCCTCAAGCATCCTTCCAGGACCAGGGGACTCCACTGTCCCCACCGCAGAGACACTCAGTGTCCAACAGGCAGGCTGGGGCAGGAGCCAGTCACACACGTGCTGAGCCCTTTCCCACTGCTGTTGTCCCACTGGCAGAGCACCTGCCTGATAGGGCTGCCCTGGATCTTATCTGCACTCTGGCAAGTCTGTGCTCTTCAGAAGCTCCTTATCTAAGTGTCTTACCCCCACAGTAAACAAAAGGACTGGTCTCTTACCCCAATAACAGTGCCATTCAAAAGACAGCCATTCAGGGGTACTGAAAAAAAAAGAGAATAGAGAATATTCCATTTAACATTACAATTATCACATTGCCAGCATTTAATAAACTGCAGGTATGGTTTTTTTACTTATTAGAGCTCCAACTGACATTTGATCCAATTTCACTGTAAAGAGGCATAACTGAGCCCTCTCACATCGTACCTTGAAAGACAGCAATTTGCCAGAGCTATCCTGAACTCCATCTCCAATTATCTCTGCTGGATTTTAACAAGCACACATTACAATACAAATTTTCCCTTCTCATTTCCTTGCATTCTCAGAAGATGCATTCAGGTTTTCTGCAAGTTACAGTGTCTATTTCTCCTCCTTCTCCATTGCTAGCTCCTCATCCCATGGCTGTGTATATACTTGTCAATTAAACTGGACTGGGACTCTGCCCAGACTGAGGTCAGACACCCAAATCTTCCAATTTGGACTTTAGAGCCAAACCTGTGCCAGGAGAGGGGCACATCTGCAAGAGAAAGTACTAACAAAAAGTGCTATTGCACTCAATGTCTAAAGAAATGCTTCCAAGTGGCTCTGCACTTGCAGAACAGGCACTATGAAATTGCTGTTGAGAAGCAGGTGAGCACACGTGGTGGTTCCCCCTCCAGTGATGCTGTTTGTCCCGTGCAAAGCCTTACCACATCTGCAGGAGGGACAGCAGTCTATCACTTGGCCACAGCGCAGTTCAGTTCCCTGCGGGCAGTCAGGCACATCCATGTGAGAGCAGGAGAGGTTCTTCTGCTGCACAAAAACCTCGTCGTTCACCCGGACACACTCGTTGACAACGCAGGGGTCGAAGGGGGATCTCCACTCCGTGCCCACCTGAGGGGAAGCGTTGAGAGGCCTGAAGCAGGCAGCAGGAGCTGTGCTGCTGGACAGAGGGAAGAGCACCTCAGCCAACAGGCTGCTCTGCTAAAGTACATTTACGGCATCAGAAAGAGTCTGTCACTCAACAGCTCTCCCCAGACCCTTCCTGCAAACAGCAGTTCACAGAACAGTCTGCTGCTTGGTCTGCAGAGCACAGGAGTTACAGGAGTATCCATGAGGTGAAAAATAAAGGGGCAGGTGAAGCCACACGTGAAGGAAAAGCATCCTTAACCAGGTTTAAATCTGCCTTTGTCACCTGACTGCACTGCACTGCAGCCGAGCTGGACACCCTTCTCTGGGAGCTGCTGCAGAGCAGCTCTGCTAAGCCAGAGGTTTTGGCAGCAGGCTCCAGACCTGGAAATACTTGCATATGTAGAAGAGACCAGATCCTGTTGACAGTTCTACTTATTATAATCACCCATGGGTCAGACCAAGTGGGAACTTCAAGTGTTGTTATGGGAGAAAACATCAGCACAGGGCAGAAAGATCAGCACTGGGAGGAGCTGATCACTGCTTTGGAGCTGTCTGCCTCACTGATAATGCTCTCTGCATACACCTCCAGAACAGTAAGAGTGAAAACCAGAGCCCCAACTCCAGTAAATTCAAATATTTTTGCACAGAAAGTTAGTGAACACTTTTCTCTCGTCTTAAACACTTACTCATTACAAGCAAACTGAGCAAGTCCCCAAAAACATTGGTTTTCAGCCCTGCTCGATGTAAGAAATAGCTCACATCTTCTTCACCTCCTTCAGCAGGACACAAAAGAATTCCAGGGCACTTCAGGCAGAAGAGGAAGGGTCCACAGCACCAGCACCTCACCTCGTGCAGCCGGGCGTCGCCATCACCCCGAGACCAGAAGAGCTGCTCCTCACAGGCTGTCTTCTGGCACCTCCCACAGCACTCCCCTTCCTGGGCAATATACTGGTAACCCTGCAGGAGACAAGAGAAGGACTCACTGATCCAGGAATAGCAAGCAAATGGGAAGATCAGTCCTAAAAGAGAGCACTGGGGTGTTTAATGTTAATGCAGCTCCCCATTGCCAGGGGTTTACAATGGAGCCGAGGCCGCTCGCTGCCATCACTCAACAAGGGGCCAACCCAGCCCTGCAGCCTGTGAAATGGTGAACACTGCCTGGCAAATACAGCACAGTGACATGCACACAATGCCAGGGGCAGAAATTCTTCAATCACCAGTTCCTGAGAGGACATTCACCTCAGCTACATGGACTAACTCCCATGCTCAGGCCACGCCAAGCAATTCACGGGCCTTGTGAGGACATCGGCTTCTCCAGGGTGACTGGCGTACAGAAAATGATGATGGTGCCCACCATTTAACAAAAGAAATGAAGATAAAAAAGACATCTGAAATCACCCAGAAGCAGCTCCCTTCTGCTAGAATCTGCTCAGTTATGTAGCAGCACCCAGACTGGCCAGAGGACTGCAAAGCCAAAGACAAAGAGGCAGGAAGGGAAATGAGGTGAAAGGACAATCCTTTCACAGGACTCAGGTATTTCAACAGCATTAAGTAGCATTCATTCCCAAGTGGTTATTGTGTGTGACAAATTATTTTCATGCATGTGCAAACTGTAAAGAGCAGGTCTCTTCAATGATGTGGTGCTACAGGGGAGTGCAGAAGGAAGAAGAAGGAAGGACACTTTTAAGGATAATTGTCAGAATTGCCATGCTATTTGGTAGAACTGAAGAGAAAATGATAGGTGAACATTGGAAATTCAGCTTAAAAAACAGGTACATTAAATCAGTTATGGTTTTATATATGCCCTATATAATTATGATAAATTTTATTTGGTATTTTAAAAATATTATATATATAACACTACTTCACAAAAGAAAATGAAAGGTAAAAATTGCTCTAGTGGCATCTTGGACATCAATCAACACTCACGCTCCCCATTTCTGAGAACTCAAGGCTGAGCACACTCAGACATCCAACTGCATTGTGGTAGGGGGAAGGGGTTCACCTGAAGCAACTACCCAAATACTCAAAATTGGAGTATCTCAGTGAAAGACAGCAAAGAGATTTACTCTACTTAGAAAGAATATATTCTACATGTAATAGCTAGGCAGTCTCCAAGGGGATAATCATAACTGATTTCAACATAGAGCTGAAGGAAAGAAAATATCGTTCATTTGAAAAATGTCAATGAAAATAAGCATAATTTTGTTTTGGTCAATCCTTTTGAATTGCTGAATTATTCCCAGCTGCTCCCTCCCTTCATGAACTCTCCTTGATTTGCAAAATGAAGCAAATTAGCAAATCTCAATAATCAGCAGACTTTCCCATTCCTGAATCAAAACTGTTCAATGTAGGGGAATCCACCAGTTCCCTGGGGAAATTATTCCAATGTTTAACAGAAAAGTTTTCTTTTGGACTCCAAACTCAATCTCCCCAGGAATAACCTGTACCCACTCCCCCTTGTTTTTCCAGGAGATTTCTTGTGAAAAGGAGCCTCTATTTTCTTGGTAGCCACTTTTGATGGCCTGGGACATGGTGATGGGTCTCCCCTGAGCCTTCTCAAGGCTGAACAAACCTAGTTTTCTCAGCCTTTCTCCACATGTCAGGTCTTCAGTGCATTTTTCTCTGGTTTGCCCAAAGAGGTTTAAAAGCAGTTTCAAACACTGGCTGATGCACCAGTTAAAAGTTACTCACCCGAGAGCAGAACGTGTTGCACACTTTGTCGTGACACTCCACCATCTGGAGGCCTGTGATATCATCCTTCATATTAGTGCAAAAGCAGTCCTTGCAACCATCTTCCCAGGTTGTCCCAGGAGGGTAGACTATGTTCTTGTGCACACACACCTGTTGAGTGCAAGAATTAATACATGAAAGACAACATGACTGGCTCCAAAAAGCTGCGCTTTTTTTAAGCCTACCATAAATGTTATTAAATATTTTGAGCCCAGTCTTAAAACTGTGGCCACTCTGCTGGCAAGATGAAAATGAGTGTAGCCAAAGCTACTGTTCCATAAAGAATAAAGAGGAGAACTCTATCTGCAGTCTGGGTCGTGGCACATCATTGGCTGATGTGAGCCAATATTTAAAGATGATGAACAGAGGATCCTGTAGAAAGAGACAGGCATGCACACAGAACTTCCTCCACAGTCACCAGCAGAGGCAAGGCTCATCAATGGGCAGTTTGTGTCTGCATTGCTTCACTAAAGACTAGGTAGTAACAGTACTCACATACAAGCACCTACCTCTGCTACCCAGACACAAAACAAACTGTAAAATTCACCTCTGAAAGTCCTAGTGCTGCAATGACCTCGAAGCCTCAGTTTGGGTTGTCAGATACTTCTATAAAAATCTAATTATCTCAGTCACAGTCAATGTGTTGGTTATGGCAGAATGAATGACTGACAGGACAGGCACCAGTGGCACACAGGGTGTGTTTCTGTCAGACACAGGCAAACCAAAACCCCAGTGTCACCCCCCCAGCCCCGCTCAGCCCAGAGCCTGCCCGTGGAGAGGACAGCCCCTGCCTTACCCTGTCCGGGGTGCAGGTGGTGGAGAGGCAGTTGCAGTCGTTGGCGAGCGTCCTGGAGAGGTAGCCCGGGGGGCAGGTGAGGGTGGAGTTGGTGCAGGCACAGGCACACTCATAGGTGTCACAGCAGGCCGTGCTGTGGCGCCTGGGCTGGCGGTGCGGGGGGCAGGAGGGTGTCTGCAGAGAGCTGCATGCTGCTGTGTCACACACTGCCAGGGACAGGCACACACCCCTCAGTACTGCACACTAGCTATGCAACACTGCTGCACACTGCTATGCATCTGCATAAGGACCAAGGAGTGACACGGGCAGAAAGAGGCTGGGCTCACAGGGTGTGCTGCAGGAGCAGGGAAAGGGCCTACCCTGCCAAACTGTTACTGTCTCTGATGTGACCACAATATTTGTAACATAACCATAAAGGTCAGAGCACACATGCCAAGAGTAAAGTGTTTCTCTTGCCCTTAATCCAAAAGTATACTTAGGAAGTGCCCACAGTCCCCTTCTTCCAAGTCTATGAAATCATTCTCTGCCCATTGGCTCCAGGATTAAAGCTTTCAGAGCAGAAAAATAACACCTAAAGTTGTGAAGTTGTGAGTGGTGGCCAAACGCAATGCTCCAGTGTCACTCCCTGAGAAAGGCAAAGCACTGTCTTACCACACGTGTAGTTTGGTCTGCATTCCCCAGGGTTGGTCAGAGCAAGCTGCATGCCAAACTCACAGACTGGGGCAGGAGGCAAATCACAGGAAACCAGATCACAGACTATGGAGAGAAACCAAAAGAGTGTTCACAGATCATTTCTGACTAGTTAGTCCTCAAGACAAGACACACACACATATGTCCTTATTAAACTTCTCCCCTACACTCAATTGCTCTCATAAAATACAAAGTAGGTTGCAGTTCCACAGGTCAGAGTTAGTTTTCTAGAGTTAGTTTTAGTTAGGTTATGAGGATTAAGGTTCTAGTGTTATATTTAATGTAAAATATAGACCATGCAAAAATAGATACTGAAAAAAAGACCATTCTACTCTTATTTAGGCAAAACCCAACTGCTCCATTTCCTTCCTGACAGGAGAAAGAGGGACACAGTCAAGTTGGAAGTGAATGGAGACTCTCATTCTCAGGAGTCCTCCACTTTTCCACACAGGTGACTGTACAGTCACTTTGTGGTTTCAAAAATGAAACACTGCATTAAATAAATAAAATAAAATAAATTTTAAAAGGGGACTTTATATCTTTGAAGCATCTGGTAAAAACATGGACCAAGAAGAGTCCAATAGCTTATGAAGACTCACCACACTCGTACTCGGGGCAGCACTGGCCGGGGTCCCTGCGCAGACGAGGGACTTCACAGGGGCCACACTGGACAGCTGGAGAAGAAAACACCCACAAAACAAGTCTGGGTAAGAACTGGAAAGGCAGGTGAGAAGGCACCAGTGCAGGTGCCCAGGGAGGAGCTAAAGCAGTTACGTTTGGCAGCAGGGCAGGGCCGGACAGTGCAGTTCACTTCCTTGGCCAGGCACGTGCAGATCTTGCAAGGCTCGCTGGCGGGGATCCACGACTCCATGTGCTGTGTGAAGAAAAGCCACACTGTCAGAGGCATGGCACACATCCCTGACACTGCTGCACTGCAACCAGAGTGCTGAGGCTGGGCACCACCAGCGTGGAACCCAGCAGAGGCTGTGCTGCATTAGCTGGCTGTGCTGCTACAGCAGGAGTCCCAGGAGACGCACAGCCCCAAAATGACTGCAGAGGATCAATTTAGCTAAAGATCTGGAGAAGGGGATGAGGATTTACTGTTGTTTGGGGAATTAACACACTCAGATGTTATAAATGCAACTGCAGGCTGATGGGAGTGACTGGACTCATGCATCTACACGCCACCACTGGATGCTCAGTAGCTGTAAGGAAACACCCTTATTCTGGGAAACACAGGGAAGCTGCTGCTTTCCCAGGTCAGCATGACTGAAGGTCAGAGAAATAAACAGTGCCTACTTTAATCAAGAATATCTGGGGTGTCATCACTTGATTTCCCAGTGGGCTGAAGGCTGGAAAAGCACTATAGCAATCCCAGATTTGGAACCATCGTTGTGGTGATTAGCTGGAGGTAATCAGCATATTAAGAAAGCACCAGGAAAATGTATCGTTATTCAACTACTGCCCTTCCTCGAGAGAGGGAAATTATTGATGTTAGAGATGAAGTTCCCCAAAGAACTACCCACACTTAACACCTATGTGAATGGGGAGGTAAGAGTGAAAAGATGACTATGGGACAATAATGTTAATGTTTGCACAGTCTATCCAGGTTCTGGGTGAGCACCTCTGGAGCAGGTCAGGATGCCAGAAAGGGAAAGAGTGTCATCTGGAAAACTCTGGAGTGCAGTTTCTTTAGTGATAAAAAGGGAGGAAATATCTAAGCATACTGCCACCTGTAGCCAGAGATCTCTATGTATTTTAAGCCATCACAGGAGTCCAAAAAGGCAGTTAACAGCATGGCAAGGATAAGGCACCAGGCATGCCAGAACAAGCCAACCAGAGGTTTAGCAAAGCTTAGGATCCAAATCACACGGGGTCAGTTAATCCATAGGAAATCTATTTTAGTCAAAGAAAGCTTGCATCGATGTATTGCTATTAAAGAACATTATCTCAGGGCTTGGAATAACAACTCAGAGCCCTCTGTCAAAGCATTCAGTGGCCTCAAGGTTAAAAAGTCCTGAGAAGGCAGCTGATGGAGAGTGCTTACACTTGCAGGTGGTGAAGTGAAAAGCATGTGGACACTGCAAGATGGAGACAGAGGATCATAACATTCATTCCAGCATTTTCAACAGCCTTGATTTTCACAGAACTTTTCTTCAGCATAAGTAGGAATCTCTTTCCAAGAGCAGAAGAATGCCAGGAGATGGCACAGTGTTAGTAGAGCTCTATATGGGCATCGGTACTGAGAATCCCATAAGCAGAAGCACTGTCTGGGCTAGAAAGGAACAGAGCAACAAGCAGCAGAGGGACAGCAGGGGGTTAAGGAAATTATTACCCACAACCAGTTGCACTGCCTGTTGTGCTGCTCACACAGCTAATGTGGCAATGGTGGAGACACAAAAGGGCTGTGCGAGTTGATCCTCCCTTGCCCTCCACCTCCATCCCCACAGCAGCTGCATCTAAGCCTGGCCACTGGGGTACAGATGAGAGGTTTTCAGAGTTAAAGCCCCATTAAGGGCCATGTGACAACTGAAGCATTTCAGAACTCCCTCAAAAACAAGTAGTTATCACTGCAGACATTATGCCCAAGATGTGTGCTGAGCTTTTCTCCAACAGGGCTTGGAACAATCATTGAAATGGAAAATTCAGCCAGCCCATCACCAGGAGCCCACAGGAGAAAGCAGCAAGGCCAAGCCCCGGGAGGCGGGGTGAGCTGTCACCTGGTGGAGTGTGCCATCCTCGCCCAGGCACTGGCTGCAGGCTCCTGCGTGGGCACAGCTGCCGTTCCCAGACACCTGGCCGTGGGGACAGAAGCAGCCTTCTGCGGGGTAGTCCTGGCAGACACTGAGCTCCGTCCCGTTCTCGCAGTGCTTCGTGCAGGCAGTGTGGCAGGGATCATATGTCAAGGGTGGGGGGCAGCTCATGGCTGAGGGAGACAGAAGGAAAGAGAGCAGAGATGCAGTAAATGTTTCCACTCACACTTTCCTTAGAAGGCTGCTCAGGTTTTTAAAAGCCATCATCTGATCAACATATTTTGCCCTCTGCAGCTACCAGCATCTTTGAACACACCCCCCCTCCTGGCAGCCAAGGAAACAGAAATGTCTGTAACTCTTTTCTGTTTCAATCCATGCTAAATCCAATTATTTATTAATGTCTATCAATATGTTAAGGGTGACCGTAGGGAAGATGGAGCCAGACTCTGCTCAGTGTCAGCCAGTGACAGGACAAGAGGCAATGGGAGTCAGTTGGAGCACAAGAGGTTGAGGGGAAACACAGGAAAAACTTTTTCCCAGTGAGGGTGCCAGAGCCTGGCAGGGGCTGTCCAGGGAGGTTGTGGAGTCTCCTGCTCTGGAGACATTCCAGACCCACCTGGATCTGTTCCTGGGTGACTTGGCTAGGTGACCCTGCTCTGGCAGGGGGGTTGGACTAGATGATTTTCTAGGTCCCTTCCAATCCCTGACATTCTGTGATTCTATCTGTGGTGTGTTAGAGCCCGTGGCTGTGTGTGGGTAACCAGCACGGGTCAGCAGATGCAGAGGAACTGCCCTGCCTTTCCCTGCTCAGCAGCAGCACCAGGACAGACACCTTCTGCATCAGCTGCAACAGCTCGAGCCCCTTACGGCAGATCTCTGGCGTCCTCCAGGCCACGCAGGCCCCGTTCTCCCGGCAGACGTGCGCGTACGACGTGATCATCTCACAGGCCTCGTCCTCGTAGCAGCTGCTCTCCATGCAGGCCTCGAAGAACATGCTGGGGGAGATGAGGCTGTGGCACGCTGCAAACTGAGAGGACAGCAGAAGGTGGCAGTGCCTCGTGGGGTGCTCAGAGCACCTGTCCTCTCTCCGGCTCTCGCAGGCCCGGCCCGGCTCCTCCAGCGTCCAGTTGTGGATGAAGGTGCTGCTGTCTGCAGTGACAGAGCCATCGCGTAGCGTGAAGTCGTTCACGTGGTTCTGGTCACACACCCCTAGGAAGGAGAGGCAAAGGAAAGTCTGACTGCCGTCAGCAGTAAAACCAACCCATGGAAAGCAGGCACAGGGCACGCAGAGCTGGCTGGGGCGGCCGCTCAGTGCCAGGGGAAGAGGAATCAGCTATGTATTTTGTAGCTATTATCAACAAAGGCATAAAAGCCTTGGGCCAAGGTTCCCAGTTCCTTATTACAGGAGTTACAGGTTATGCCACATTAGTATAAGCTGTACAAGAGATACCAACATTGAGAACATCATAGAATTCATTCTCCCTCACAAGCCTTTTACCTTTCCACTGCAAGCACAGGTCACATCTCTCACATAAATGTACATGTAAGCACCTAAAGTTAAACCTTCATCAAAAAATACCCAACAACCAAACCCCAAAAAAACACACAAACAAAACAAACAAAAAAATCACAAAGCAAAGCAACAACAAGAGCAAATCCATCTCACTGGAAAGATAATGTGAAGTAAGTAAACCATGAGAGAAGTCTGTTCTTTGTTCCTGGGAGTCAGTGAGCTGTCACACAGTAGAAACATCAACAGAGAATAGTAATGGCCCAACAACAGGGGATCAGTTCAGCCACAGAGTCTGCAGGTTCAAGGCCACACAAATTACAGCAACATAAACAGCAGCTTCCACAAAATTACCAGCTTCCACACTTACCACAAAGCCCTTGTGTTCCCGAGGAGAAGCTCTTTGAATTCAGTTTCAGAATAAATTCATTGTTCCGTGGAGTAAAAGTGAGATTATGTCCCAGGTGGGAGAACTTGATTTCGTGCATTATTGCTCCATAGACAGTGACCTCAAACAAGCTGCTGGAGTAGGGGATATGAACCTTCTCACCATTAACAGCCACCTGTTTTCAGAAGGCAAGATCTCATATCAGTTCCAGTATGCAGTTAAAATCATCCCAGTCTTACAGCTGAAACACATTTGAACTTCACAGCTACTTGAAGATCCATCTTTATCTAGACATAAGAATCCATTTTGCAAGCTGAGTCTAAAACTGTACAGAACGAACTGACCTTCCATCTGTGGACTATAGGAACAACTTTGTCAACACTTTCCCACCAGTGCATTGCTTCAGCATCACATGGTTACAGGCTGGACATCTAACATCATGAAGTCAAAGTGCTGCCTACAGACCCTGCTATCAGTGAAACCCAGTTAAAACCAAGGCTGTCCATCACTGTGCAGAACTGGGTGCATGTATTTTCCTATTTTGAAAATAGAAAAATAGAAACTGAAAGATGCATCCTGTTGAATTTGAGTTCTTCTCTGCCTATAGAACAGATGTAATGCATACTAAGCTGGTCTTTATCCTAATGCACAGGTCCATCTGCACTCAAGGCAAGAACCAACTCCTAGGTCCTCAGCTGTCCAGTCACAGATTTGCAAAGAACAGATTGCTCTCAATGCACCAATAACACTGTGCAGAGGAGCTCTGTCAGAAGAGGAGAATCAGAGTGCACATGCTCTGTTTACAATCACTGCCTTTCTGGCAGAAGTGCTGGGGAGACACTGCCAAACCCCATGGTCTTGACACTGTCACACCAGTACCACAGGGGGAACAGAGGAGAAACGTGTCTGGCTCAGTACACCAGCACAGACTGTACCATGAAATGGAAATGAGATGCTTGCTCTGAAGCCTGGGAATAGGCTGCACTGGGAACAGAAAGTGGAGCGAGGGAACACATTTGTCCCCATGATCTGAATTCCAGAGCAGTGCCCAGATCCCTTCACTGCATTCAGCTTACTGCCATGTCACTGAAGAGCTGCACAGAAACATCACCATGTTTCACTTCGATGGAGTCCATACAGTTCATCTTTGGTGTTGCTCTGCATGGTCCTTCGTGGAGGAGAACCTCAACATCATGTGGTGGGTCCTGAAACAGGGTGTAGGAGCAATTGCCAGTCAGCCTGAAGTTCAGCCCATCGAAGGTGACGATATGTCGAGATGAGCTTCCTATGCAGACACCTGCACAACAAGGAACAAGAGTCAAGCTCAGAACAGACCATGGCTTCAGTCATTATGGGCACGTGGACCCAGTGAAGTGGGAAAGCTAGCAAGGCAATGAATTGTAAATGCTGCAGCAAATCATTGACAAGACACTTTGGTAAATACTTCACGGGACTTTTTTTTAAAGTACCTTGGTCTGAAGCAATTAGTATCACAAACGATTAGAACTAGAGAACCCCAGTGCATTAAATTTACTCATATTGAACATGATTTATTGCTTAATTTAATATGAAAAAAAAAGCTAAACAAATCTAAAAAATTCTCAGGATTATGGGAATAATGATGGGATTCTCAGGATTATGGGAGTCTTCAGATATGTGGGATTTTCCTGAGGAGCCTCTCTTTTTAATAAGTGGATCACCAGCCTCGGGGATGAATCCCTCCTCCCTCTGAATGGGAGTGGGCACATGTGATTCCTGCTCCTGTCCTCCCACCAAGGCACTGATCACACAGTGCTCACTGTTCCTGATCAGACATTCAGTGTGAGTTCTTATGGAGGTGGGCAGCATTTGGTTGTTGTTTCTTTAATGCATGTGCTTGGCTGAGGTCAGGCCAAACACTCCAGCATTGAGATGGACCAAGAATGCATCCCTTGCTTACAGCTTCCAGAGATAAATGTCTGTTTTATTCCAAACATCCTCCTCCCCAGCTCACACAGCTTTGGGAATGGAGTGTGAGGTTCTCTGATAAAACCCTGTAGCTATTCTAATGTAAAAAACATGCTGGCAGTGGCCCTGAACTTGCAAAGATCATAACAAACTCCAGGCATCAGAGAGCCTTTCATGCTTCCAGCTGGTTGTGTTGACTTGCCCCACCTCAGGCATCCTGGCTGAGCAGGGGGGCTGGGCAGCTCCCTCCAGCACTGCTTTGTGTCACAGGGCTATCAACAGGCAGGGGAAGGAGTGTGCAAGGGCAGGTACTCACACGGACACATCCATCGGCAGCCACACGTCTCCTCCACCTTGACAGCGGGGAGGTTGCTGTGGCACAGGGGCTTTGGCATCCTCTCACAGTTGAGCTGGTGGCTCTCCAGGACTGTGTAGTCTCCTGGAAAGCAGGTCACGGTGTGGCACTGGTCTGGTAACGTCCACTTGTCGCCAGGCTGGACAGGGGATGTGGATATGTCACAAGTGAAAGAACCACGGGTGGAGGGTAGACAAATGCAAACCTTGGCTGCTGCCACAGTCCTACAGCTAGAGAGTAAAGTGACACCAACAGCAGTGCTGCTCAAATTAGCCCTGGACAATTAAATAACAGCATGCGGCGCATTAAGGGCTCCCAGGAAGATGAGAAAGTTTAAATTAGCAACACTGTAAAGAAATAGACTGTGAGATTCCAAGCAGAGGAGAGCAGTCTAGAATGGGAGATGTTTTCTCACTGCAGAGTGAAGTGTCTGGTACTCCATCTATTGTTAGCTTAGCCCCACAGCATGCAAGGATAGCACAGTCAACAAAGAACTCCCCTTAGCTCTTCTTCAGATGTCAAAACCTTGCATTTCCATTAGCCATAAAATCATTTTGAGAAGTGCTCTGAGCACAGATGGTTGTGGCACAGCAGGAATTAACAATACTTCTTCCAAGCTAGGAAGGTGTGGAATACTCTATCTTATCCAGTTTCAGAACTTAACATGGTTCCTCCCTTCCCAAAGGGAAGTTGTTCCTTTCCCAGATTAATGTTATTGATATACACAGTGGTTTTTATTAAATTATAAATAAAATGTAGAATGTATTCTAAAGGACAGCCTAAATTCTAAGCACCAGGATTACATACTACTAGCTGACAGTGAAAGAGCACTCACAATCTGGAATATTTCACCATTCATTATCTGCAAAAAAATGAGCTCTCTGCCCCAACCCTGCAGAGCTCTGAAACTGTAAGCAGGCTCCATTAATTTCAAACAGAGTGCTATCCCTGAGGTCTACATTCCCAGGATTATCCCTAAATGTGGGAAACAGTTCTTTCCAGATCTGTCTCCACAGAAGTGAGTCCAGAAGCACTAGTGATAAGTGAGATGGTTGTCCTAGGAACTGGATGCCACCTCCTGAGATTCACAAGCAGAAGCAGAGGGAAGAAGAGACGGTTGCTGTTGGACAAGGTCACCTCCCATCCTCTCCTCTTCAGCTCACCCCTCACTCCCAAGACAGGGAGGAGCAAAGGGGTAAAACACCCAGGTAACCCCAACCACCCAGGTAACCCCAACCACTGGCAAACATGCAAACCAAGAACATGTGACAGAATTGCCCTGTATCTCTGAGCTATGTGATGCCATGATGTCTGAAAAAGAACTGCCAAAGCTGAAGCCATAAAAATATACATAATATTCAGATATATAATAATAATATTGGGTCTGCTCTCTGTATTTCAGGACTTAGAGAAGGCAACTTGTCCTGGCTTAATGCTTTTCAGGCTTGAGAGTCTAGAGGAAACTCAAAAAGTAACATGAGGAGCCTTACGTATGGAAAAAATATTTAGATAGGAAGAAATTGAATGTTTTTTAATTACAGTTGTCTCGCCTACAACTGACTGCAAGTGAAGCACCTGGAAGGGTACAAATACAGCTGTGCAAGTCTGGAACGGACTCTCTGGCTTCCAGACATATTTAATTGTTTTTATTTCACTCCTAAACAGGAAATCTATTGGAAAACATCTAAGAGCTGGATAAGAAAAGCAAAGCACAGCACATTAAAAACAAAAACATCAGTTGAAGGATCCAAAAACGCCCAGAATCCTGGTGCAGAGGAAAAGGCAGGGACTCGGCAGACAAAGAAACCCTAAATCCCAACTGATACGAAGTCGTGGGAGTAAAACAGGGCAGAAAGGAGCAAACCCAGAGGCTCTAGGCTGAGGGATAGGTCATTGGAACCAGTGAGCCTGCCAGCACACCAGAGGAAGCCACAGACTTCCTTCCTCTCCAAGGGAGCTCTGAGCCTGCAGCCCTGGACGAGCACACTTCTCCCACTGAGCATCCGTGGGAGAGGGACACGTGTCTCCCCCCCAGCAGCTGCCATCCTGCAACTCTGGCAGGGTCTGGCTGTTGGATGCACTTCTCCACTCAGAGAACTGCTGCACATATTGGGAATGTCACAAACTGCTAGCTCAGGAATGTGTCTTACCACATCTGTAGACTGGACATGAGAAGATTGCTACAGACCACTTCATGATGAAATGCTACCATTACAAGTACCCACACTTACAGTCTCACCTCTATGCCTGCTTAAAAGCACCAAAAAAAGGCAACTGATGAAAATCAACTATGTTAAAAACCCCTTAATCTACCATTCACATACTCTGCCAGCTGACAAGTAGTTCCCCACACAGCATGCATTTGGCACCACTGGAGCTCCTTGCACTGGGGCAATGGCAGTACTAAAAGCTTAGACTGATTCAGAGAATGACTGAGCAAAGGAAAGGAGGAGAAAGCTCCTGAGGAGCAGCATCAAACACAGAAGGGTGCTGTGCACAGCTCAGTGTCCCTGAACCACAGATCACTCAAGGCTACAACAGGTCACTCAATCATCTTATACACTTAGACTCTCCCCCGACTTCTGGTTTTAGCTACATAACACAGGGGATGGATTTGGGCCTGCCCTAGCCATTTGATCTTCCATTCTTCTGCTGCTAACAGTGACCTCAGCCACCAATCTTCCCTTGGCAGTCAGTGCCAGGGAGGAGGGAATAACAAACAAGCAAACAGACCCTATCACTCAGACACTAATGAGATCTTTGGTCCTGAGAACTCCTCCTGTTCTTTCACCAGGAGATGGACAGACATTTGCCTTTGCCAGGGAAGGAGCACACTGCCACAAGCTCTGCCTGCCCCACTGTTCAGCACTGCACAAGGTCAGGTGTCACTAGAGGAAGCTACAAAGCAATTCATCATTCTGCACCACCTCTGCAGCCTGAGAGCCAGGTGGGTGACCCAGGCACTGCACTTACCTTCTTTCTGTTTCCATCCTCATCTATGCATTCTCTGGCAGGGTCTGGAAGAGAAACAGACACCTTTAGCCATCTTAGTCCCTTACCCAGCCATTCAAATGGTCACCCAAATACAGACTGCTTGCTAATGTATGTGACTCGGGCTGTAAAAAGGGGGAACTTTGTGTCAGAACATGAGAATCCCTACCTGAGGCTGCAAGCTCTTGGCCAAAGTGTACAGAACTAAGAGTGTCTCAACTTCACTAGTGCTGGCTTATCTTCCTTCTGCAATGACACTGTCCCACAGGGCCCTGTGGGCAACAGGAAGACTCCAGTTCTCCAGCACTCCCTGTCCTGACACACAGCTCTGCCCCAACCAAGCTCTGAGACAGGGTCAACTCCTACTTCTGAATCTTGGATTAATGGAGAATATTTCCAGTAATTAGCAAGTAATGAGAATCTTCAGCCATGCACTCACACATTTATTAAATGCAGAAAGATAAATACAGTCAGCAACTAGCTGAAATAGGAAAAAAGCTGCAATAATACTCAAATTCAGTTCCCTTACATTCAGATATTACTGCTATGCGCGGCTTTCAATACAAGGAGTCAGATGGCCACAAGGTAGCCACTGAGATGCAGCTTTTGTGTGTATGTATTGCCATATCACACCTAAAGATAAATGGCACAATTCCACACAAATGCCACGGCAGGATAATGTGAGCAGCACGTGTCTGAGAAACTAGAAGGCCAACTAGCACACTGTGCTATGCTAGCAGATCTCTGCTGTGTGCTCTGTCTTCTCCAGGACAAGTAATGCATTTTGAAAGCATTTAGGAAATCTTTTAAACCTTTTTAATAGTATTATTTTTGGTACACTTCCATACATAAAAGTAAGACTCCCTCTGCACAAGAAATCCAACTGTATGAGTCTAGAGGGAGAAATTACACTTTGCAGATTGTAGGAAACTTAAATAAAACAAAACAAAACTATGAAAAAAACCCCACACAACAAACACAACAACCTCACAAAAAAATAAACCAAAACTCACCCCAACAAAAAACCCACCCCATAGCAAAGGCTTTACCATCAGCAAAAGGTAGAGCTAGTTTTTTCAAATATACCATACCTACCATTCAAGTTTTTGAGCAGATGCTGTGCACTGCTGGAAAAGCTTCCATAAAAATACAAAGCTCAGTATGTACCAAGAGGTTATAGCACAGATTGCATTGAAAACATCATTAACTGGCTTAAAATTCCTGCTCTCCATCCCATATCTTGGATCAACATAATTTAGGGCAAGAAAATCACATACTTTAGTGTAAGGAGAGGAAATGCATCTTTAAAAGCTTATTTTAAAAGCAAGGGAAGACAATGTCAGCTGTCTGAGGCTCTGGGGAGATGCTGAAGTGCCAGAAGTGCCCCCAGGGGAGAGTGATCTGATCTCTCTAAGCTGGACTGTGCACACTCTGCAACTTCCTCACTCTTACTGGTACTTGGCTCTGAAAAATGGCCATGCATTGTAACAGAGCTGTGGGTCCTAGTGAAGCTGGTAAAAGCCTGTGCAGTGACTAATGTGATGAGACAGTGCTGGTGGAAGGACATGTAGATGCTAGCAATAGAAACAGCAACAGTTTGAGCTACAAATATCTTGATATACACAGACCAAGAAGGCAAATGAAATCAAATACTCCCTAGATCTGAAGTGTTTCCTTTAATGGAGGCATTGTTATCTAGAAATAAATGAATGTTTGTTTAAAATATGTTAGCATTTTTGCCTGTGGTGATGGCCAGGGAAATGCTACCAAAGGGTCTCTGGGCTGGCTTCCAGGGAGAAATCTCTGTTCTGGTGCTGCAGGCTCTGGGCCTTGCTGCAGTGCTGAGGCTGCAAACTTGTTGCACTTACCCATGCACACTTTTTTGATAAATTCACTGTTCAGTGTGATCATGGTAGACAAGTCTTCAAAGTTCAGAAGCTTCATGATTCTGTTGGCAGCTGATGCCCCAGCCAAAGTCCTTAGCTGCTCTTCATCATAACTGCTCCCAACTCCAATTGGAAACAGGGATACCCCTAAGGAAAAAGAGGAAAATCTTTTACATGAGCAATGCACACACAAAAGGGGCCTTTGCTGTTGTGTTTGTGATGTTTGCTTCTATAAAATGAAAGAACTGGGAGAAGTTTTTTTTCCAACAGTTAATTTTCATGTATTATTTGCATCACTCCCTCCACACATGGTAAAGGCAGTTAAATGAAGAAATGGTGATGCTCTAATCACAGTGTTAGCTGAGATGAGCTCTATTAGTCCCAAGTATCATAAGATCATCCATGGTCAACAAAACACAGCTGCACACTTCATGGTGTTAGGAAAAAAAAAAATCAGAAAAAAAAATATCTCTAGGTTGTTTTTTTCCTTTAGTTACATGGCAAATAGATTATGTTCACATTATTTAATGAAATTGTTCACATTATTTAATGAAATTAATAATTAATTTCAAATATATATATTTTCAAATTTAACTTGAAAAGCCACCAGGCAGCACACACTGGCAGCACACAAACATCCCTGTGGAGGTCCGTGCACTCTCTTCATTGTTTTTACTGTGAACCTTGCAAGATTCACTGCACTGCAACAGCATTGCTTCTATAACATGAGAACACATCTGTTTGTCCACAGGAGCTAGGAAAAGGAAATGCCACAGGTCTGTGCAGCCTGTGGAAGCTGCTCAGCTGGTAAACTCAGAACCAAAGGCATCTTCATGGGGCACGTTGTCTGCAGCCTGTCACCAGAACACCACCCACGGGCAGTGCTGGCCCCACAGGAACATTCCAGTGCCTTCACTTTGCAACCTTTTCTTCCTCCTGCACAAAAACAGTGGGGACAACACCAGCCTTACTGTTCATCCTTGCAGAAAGGGCAGCAGCCTCCAGGGGGTCCTCTGATCTCCCTGACACCACGACTATGGCAACTTTGGAGGCGCTGGCTCTGCCCCCGTGGGACTCTGACATCACGTTCTGCACCACAAAATCAATGGCCTTGCCTAAGGGCAAACAAAGGAGAAATGAGAGGAAACTCGTACAGGCTGTAAAACCAAAGCTTACCTTTCTTAGTAGGTTCTGCAGTGCTGGAAATTATTATTCTTGAAGGCCTTTTAACACCAGCTCCACTGCTGCTACATGGGAGAGCTCAGCTGTGAGGAACCTACCAGCACTATTCACACCTCCCACGGCAGGAGGACCATTCTGAGCTCTCCAGTCGCTGAAGTAATGGGAATTTTACTGCCTTTCCTTGCCCAGAAGGATGAAGTTTTCCTGACTTTAGTCATGTTTTGCAGAAACACTACTACACAAAAGGAGAAGGGGTGTTGTAGAGGATGCACCTACATCCCCACTGCAGAACAACAGTGACATCCAGTGGCTGACTGAGCTGCAGGTCACCCCATCCTGCACTGCACACCAACTTCAGCTCTCAGATCAGCCAGTCCTTCCCTCATTTCATCAGCTGCACTTGGCCGGGCCCTGTATTCAGAGATGTATTTGTGCTTGTAGAAATATTCATCATGGGAATGTGCAGCTGCCTTGACAGGGGTGGAAGCTGGCAGGTGGGGAAGTGGAAATGGCACCGTGTGGCTGACGGGACAGCCATTCCTGGCTGGAATAACCACTAAAGCACAAACAACAGAAGATAACCCACAGAGATGGGGGGGTGGAGAAGGGATGGCATCACTGCACAGCCCTCTCTCAGGTGAGACCATGAACATTTGATGCTGAACTGGGAGCCAGAAAAGACCCTGTAAGAACCTTTTCCTGGTTGCCTTGAACAAAGCTATCAAAAAAAAGGCCTGATTAGCTGCTTTTTTAAAATCATCTGATGCACATTCAAGCCAGACTTGTACTCTGATGTAAAGACTCAGAATGGCTCAGGTAGTGGTTCCTGGAAGGACTGAAAGATATTTAAACAGACATAAAAAAGCTTTAAAGACAAAAGACAATCTGCTGAGTAGGGTTGAGGTGTTTCCTAGGAGGCCACAGGGAATCACACTAGATTCTGCCTTGGTGAATCATCTCAGTAATGATTTGGAAAAAAGAGAAATGTGCAGAAAGGCATGCTAATCTGAGTCACAGGTATTAGATTGGGAGCAATTATGAACACCACAGAATGAACTAAAAGAGCACAAGGTGCCCCAGAAATGTCTGAAATACATCCAAGAAATAAAAACAAGATTCATCACTGAATAAGCCAATCTGGAGGAAAATAAAGCAATGCACAGACCTTAAATGCTTTGGTGAGTGTCTCAGAGAAAGCAGAGAAAGCTTAAAAGAAACCTTTGCAATTACTTCCTTTAATTTTGTCCAAAATGAGAATAAAACATAAAGCCCCCAGGAGAGTCTGACAGGTGGGTGGAGGTCCCTGCTGGGATCCTGTGATCCAGGGCCCTGAGTGGCCTCAGTGGTTTCACTAACACTTCTGCAACAGCCCAACCAAAACAGAGAGAGTACCACAAAACGTCTAATCCCCTGTAAGTACTGAGAGGTGCCTGGGAAAGAAGGAAAAAAAAAAAAACCAAACAAAAAAGTGGCTCCTCAGCATTAGAAGAGGTATAGAAAAAAACCCCAAACATTTCTATCTGAACAGTGGATAGTCCAGATTTCATCCATTTAACCAAGGACTTGTGTAATCAGGACAACCCTCCACAACTATCATCCTGCAGTTAGTAAAGACTCTCTGAGTGAGCCCTGTGTGTGTTTCCAGGGCACAGGCACTCTGAGTGAGCCCTGTGTGTGTTTCCAGGGGCACACCAGCCTGCCCTGGATGGCCACGCACTGCCCAGGGTGCTGTCAGCTGGACTCATACTGTACAAGGTGCAGGATGGGACCACAGTGACTTGTTTGCATGACTTCACTTGGGAGGAACTCCTTCTGTGCTATTCCTTTTTGGTTTGCATCCCTCCCCGTGGTCTCTGAGCATTTTCCAGTGAGACATAAATAACTAAGGAGTGTGTCACGGGGCTGCCTCTCCCACTTCATCTCCCACAGGCCGTGTTTGCTCTGCTCCCCCTGCAGTTCAGTGTGCCTTGCTATACACATTACATGGAAGGCTTCAGGAAACTTATCTATTTGTACATAGCTATTTATCCCACAGTGAGCCTATAGAAGTCTCATCAGCCATCTGGTATTTTTATTTCTCCAGGCTGAGAAAGCAATCATGGCCAATCCTCCTGCGAACTATGGAAGTCAGGTTTTATTTCTCACTTTTCTGTACCAATAACTCTTTACAGTCTGAAGTAGGCCAAAGACCCTAAAAATCTGTGTAGTCCTCAACTCTTACAGGACCCTAATGCTAAGAGGCTGCCAGAGCAAACGTGGTTCTTGTCCAGAGAACAAAATCCTCAGTTTCTGGTGAAAGAGCAGATATGCTGCAGGAGAATCAGCTTTTGCTGAACCCTACAACTGATACAAGTGTGCACCGAGTTTCACAGACCCAGGGGGAAAGCAGAATGATGTTTTAGCACACGAACACTGAACTGGCCACGCTTTCTGGGATGCAGTTGTCTGGAACAACCAATGACACTTCACAAGTGACTGCAGCTGAGGTGCCACCTTTGGCAGTCCTGGCTCCCTGGCACTGTCCCCAGGGACCTGCCAGCCCAAGGCCTCCTGGGACCAGCACAGCAGCCTGGGCAAGGGGACTGAACCACCCAGAACACAGCCCCTGTTTTGCCAAGGTATTTTCCACCGGCTGAGTTCAGTGTCTCAGCACAGAGCAGCAGCATCGGGAGGGCAGCTACTGAAGTGAGCAGCCATGCTGCTAAATGGCTCATCAGCTAATCAGCTAACTGAGCTGAAAGGTTAACGATCAAAGTCTTTACTCCCTAATTATGTTTTGCGTGTTTGAAAGATAATGAATGTAAATCCTGAGAGCTGCTTCAAGGCTAAAAAGAACTCAGTCTGCGTTGCAAAATACATTCAGATAAAGACTATGGGATAGATCCAATAAACACCTATGGATACACAGGATAAAACTGAGCCTTTGCCAGGGAATGTACATAAAGATACACATGAACTGAAAGAAAAACCTGAGAGTCCTACTGCACTATCACGCTCTCAGAAAGTGGTGATTTGGGCCATGCTGTATTGAGCATTTCTGTTTTGTTCTTCCCTCTTCAGACACCAAGATCCACATGGTCACTCACCCAGCCTGGCAGGACCCTGCTCCCTTTGCTGAATCGACTGCACCATCCTTACAAGATACTCAGTCTCCTGAGGCATGTTCCATGAAATCTCTAGAGTATTGTCCCTGGAATACTGGAGAACTGACACATGCATTGAAGAATTGCCTGAAGAAAAAAAGCAGAAAACAAACATTTTAAGGAGAGCAAACAAATTTCTTACAATAAATCTAAAGGCTACACGATGGCTGTGTTTTACATTAAGCACAACTAGACAGCAATTTTCCATGAGAGTGTGAAAGCTGCATCTTCATTCAAAAGATGAAAACAGATCTTTTCCCAGGTGAAAAAAATATGCAAGTACTGTTGGAAGCAGCTGCTTTTCTGTCAGGAACCAGCATGCAGTATCAATTTGACTATGACTGGAAAAGTTAACTTTATAGATCTCCAAATATTATTCCTGGCATTCCCCCAGGGTGGCTGCACTGGCAGCACCTGTGCTCAGAGCTCTAACCAGAGCTGAGCTCCAGTCAGTACCCACTCTGCCAGCTCAGTGAGTCTGGCACTCCCAGAGTGTGTCTGTCACCCCTCACGGGTCAGAAAATACACCTGAGAAGTCAGTGCCAGCATCCTGGGTGAGCCAGAGCAGGCTGGTCAGAGCCAGGAGCACCCAAGGTCTTGCAAGACCAAAACCTTGCAGGCAGACCAAACCCCAACCAGAACCCTCTGAATCAGTCTTTCAGTTGAACCAAAACTGAACTTCAGCTGCTCTTTTCAAGTCTGTTGAACCTAATCCAGAACTGAACTAAAAACAAACATATATTTTTCTGTCCTGCACAAGTGAAAGAATACAAGAGGTATTTGTATTGAGTTTGAAGAGACAGATACATACTGATCTCAGCCCTTTCAATAAATGCCTGTACAAAGTTCTTCATCTCCTCAAACTCTGATGCTCCAACATTTGAACTTCCATCCAGAAGAAAGATGACATCCATTGGCTTGCTGCACAACTCTGAGGAGGGGCCAAGAAAAATAAGTGTTTTTTTATACATGACAACCAGAAGTAGTAACATCTGCTAATCTATTAGTAGGAGCAGGAAGGGCAGAGATACCTGCATTTTGGGGAAAACAAACCAGGATAATGACCAGGGAAATGGAGGAGACAGAACAGAGGGAAGCAGAAATTACATAAGAAATACATCCAACTTTACCTGGAATTTCAGTGCCAAGTTTATGAGAGCAGCACGACTGCAGCACTAACTCAGGAGCTTCCTCAATAAGCATCCTGTAACTGTGCAGGATGATTGGGTTGTTAGGATGGCTGATCCTTCTGAGCTCCTGAACATCTGCACTGGGGGTTATGCCTATGGGGATGACATTGATGCTGCTGGGAGGGCGTGTGATGACATCAGTGGAGGGGCTGGATGACACCATGTACACCAGGTGAGGAACATCCTGCCTGCCTCCGTTCACTGCTGTGAACGTGTGCTTGGAAATGTAATCCAGGGCGTTCCCAGTGTTGGTGGCTTTCCCTCCCTGGTAGGGTATGCTCCTCACCTTCTCAATGATAGTCTCCTTTGACTGTGTTTCCCTGAAGGAGTACTCCAGGGTGACAGTTTCTGCATACTGCATGACTGTAATGTGAATATCCTCCTGGCCCACGTTCATTCCCGTGATCACTCTCTCGAGGAACTCCTTGACAGCATGGAAGTTTTCCTCCCCTACACTGTCAGACCCTTCCACGATGAAAGCAACGTCCAGCCTCCTGCGAGTGGGCATTTCTGACAGGGGTGGTGGTGCTGTGAGCCCCCAGGGGGGAGAGAAGATGCCGGACGCCGTCGGAGGGGCCGTGGTTTGCAGCAGAGAACTCTCCTCGGGCCCGAGGTCACAGAGGTGGTCGATGAGGAGATCCCTGTTGTCCATCAGCTCCAGCACGTTGCTCATCAGGAAGGCTTTGTTCTCTTGAGACTGCTTCTCAATGAACCTGACCTGCTCGAGGCTGATGTGGGGCCCGATGCCCACGGCCACCACCGCGATGCCCTTTGCCCGCAGGACTGCGAGGATGTTGCGGAGCTTCCCCGCAGACCTGCTGGCCATGAAGAGCACGGCGATGCGGGCAGCATTGCTCCTCTCCGCCTTGCCGAACACGTGGAACACGCTGTACTTCAGCGCTTCGGGGGCGGAAGCCGCCTCGTCGCCGCTGTACTTTATGCCCTGGACAATTCTTCTCATCTGCGACTGCGTTTTGATGTCTTTGAGGCCCAGATAGATTGTGGGGCCAGCCCTGTACACTAGAACTGACACTCGGATTTTCTTCTGGGAAATATGGAGCTTCTTCATCATGCCAATTATGAAAGCCTTCAGCTGCTCAAAGTCCTCCTCTGACAGTTTATTGGAGCCATCCATGAGGAAGGCCAAGTCCATCATCTTGCTGCATGAATATTCACTGGCTGGCAGCTCAATGTCCTCCTCTGGAACAGGTGTTGTCAGTAGTAGGTTCTCCTCCACTGGTTCACAGGCTACACAGGTTAAGTTCTTCCCTTCACACACACTCCAAAAATCAACAAATTTCAGTGTTAAAAAACAATAACGAACGCTTCTCACAACATCTCACCCACCCATAACAACAGAATAGTCCTTGAGGCCCCTTCCCTGGAGCTATTCCAGGTGAGGTTGGCCAAGGCTCTGAGCAGCCTGGTCTAGCTGAGGGTGTCCCTGCTCCCTGCAGGGGGACTGCACTAGATGACTTTTGGAGGCCCCTTCCAGCCCTAAACAAACGTTCTATCATTCTATGAATGTCTGTACAGAAGCAGCTGAATATCTCTAAAGCACACCACCACCAAAATACCCTGTGAATGATTCTTTTCCTCACCCTATTTCCCTACAAGGTATTGTGCCTCTAATCCTATAGGTCTGTGCATATTCAGATCCTGGATGTGTATGATAAACCACAATGGCTTTGTCAGAGGAAGGTCTCCTCACAACAGCCTAAAATCTGTCTAGACACCCACTGAGCCTCCAGCCACCTACAAGCCACTGCTGGACTGAAGCAGCAGCTCTGGTTTCCTCCACAAAGCAGCAAACTGGAGGCAGCTACCACAGAGTGAAAGACTAGAGTAGGAAGGATGCTTTCAGTTCTGACATGATTCAGCAGACTCTGTAAGGAGCATTTACCTACATTTTAGCCATAGCAAAAGAACAGTGTTTTTTCTACCTCTAAACTGTAGTTCCTTTTGTCTTTCCTGACTTTGTTTTGTTTTGAATACAGCTTCAGCACACATCCATCCTCTATTTGGTTTGTCTTTCTTCCTCCTATTTACCATGTTCTCTTTTTCAGTCCTTTTTCTCATAGTAAATGATGTATTTCATCTACAGCTGTTATCTCTTGTTACCTAAATCTTCACCATTTCTACTCACCTCCATTAGTACATTTGCTCTTGGACTTTCTGTCTTGGCTCCCATTTTTGTTTTTTTCCCCTCTCATCTCTGCCTTTTCCACTATTCACCCTCCTGTACTGCTGTGAGGTTTTTCACCTGTCACCCTTCACCTGCTAGGAGCTTGTTTATAATCCATCTCTTTCTGCCTTCAGCAAGGCTGTAACACTTACACCCTTCTAAATGCTCCCTCTCTTCACCATATCAGAGAGAAGAACACGACTGTGCCCGTGCACAGGCTGGTGCAGACTCACTCACTCATTTTCCTTCTCTTACTGCACAGCCCAAGAAACAGAGCAGGACCAGTTCATGAAAGAGCAAGGCCCAAGAAATACTTGGTTTGGCTGCCAGAGGAACCCCAACATGTGCAAACTGAACGAGTCAGTGCTGGAAGAGGGAACAGATCTCACTTCACACGTGGCACTTCAGTGCAAGTGCTGTGCTCTCTGCAAGCTGCTCTCAGTGTCTTCCTAATTGAAGAATGCACAGCTATTTCTGGCATTAATGTATAGCAACAGAAGATTTATTATTTTAATCCTAATATGAACGAGCCTCTTCTACTTTCCAATTTCCTTTGGATATTTGCTATAAAATTAATTTTTGTGCAATATTTTCTATTGTTTGTACAGATGGTGTAGGCATCTCAATTAGGTGACAGCTATGCAAAAGGATGTTTCCCTAGTGAGGTAAGTTCTCCTGATGTTCTGAAATCTTTTGTGAGCAGTGGCCAGTGTATCAACGTTGAAGTTAAATTATTATTAAGGATTACAAAAATTAGGGAACAGAGACTCATTTACAAAGACTCTTTTTTGACCTTTGGATGGGATTCTAGGCTCTTTGTGCATATTGTTCTAAAAATAAAAAAATAAAAGAGAATCATTTGATTAGCAGTCTCATGCCCTGGGTTTAAGCCCCAGATGTGTGCTAGCCCCAGCAGGAGGCCAGCAATGCAGAGCTCATACCTAGCACAGCTTCTGTGAGGCTCCCAGCACTCGGAGCCAAGGAGTGACTCTGGGCTAAGAGCTGCTGCTGCTTCTCAGCCCCATTCCCATCACACATGGGCTAAGAGCAGCTCTCTCATACCCACAGCTCTGCTGCTGCTGCTTCTCAGCTCCCTTCCCAACACACATGGGCTAAGAGCAGCTCTCTCATACTCACAGCTCTGCTGCTGCTGCTTCTCAGCTCCCTTCCCATCACACATGGGCTAAGAGCAGCTCTGTCATGCCCACAGCTACAAGAGGCTGGTAAAAGCATCCAGCAAGGGTCTGCACATCTGGGCAAAGCCAAGCTTTCCCCTGCTGCTGGCCATGGTGCAGTGTGCCCCTGGGCAGGGTCCAGGATGCAAACCAGTGCCTGTGGCACTGCAGCTGAAGGGCCTCATCCAGCCTGGCGCACAGGGCTGCACACCCTGACCCTCACTCCAGCACATCTGGAAGCACATGCATGCAGGATCAAGCCATGGGACACCAGCATAAAATCTTTTCCAGTAATAGTACATGACTTCAGCTGCTAATGATCTCAGAGGGTTCTAGACCGAGTGCACAGGCAGATCTTGCACAACACATAGGAATTTTTGTAGTGCTGGCAGAAGGACTGAATCTGATGGCTTTATAGATGTTGAATCACACCTTAAACAGAAAGAAGTGGAAAATTTGAAGCCAGTAGGGCCACCTACACCTACCAGAAGGCCTATTTTGAAAGGAATTTATGAATTTCACTTGCTTAAATTCAGCTGACCTCCTGTAATCCCTGTTGTCACTGAAACACCTCAGTTTCAGATTGTACCTGAAGAGACAGTGACAGAAAAGCTGGTTTCCAAGCTGCACCTTCAGTGGTATATTTAAAGTTATATTCCAAAATTTATTAATGCAGTCGTGCTCCATCCCCGTCCCCTCACCCTGCTCAGCAGGCAGCTGCTTCCCTGCCCATCATACCAGGACTGACAGTGCTGTGGATCCTCTCTGTTCAGAACTACTGCCTTTCCGTGTGGGATCCTGGCATCCCCAACTGCACACACAGGACAGTCTTCTGGACTGACACAATCCAGTGACAGCTCATCCAGTATTTTCCCTGTAGCATAAAGAGGACAATTTCCATTAATTGCTAAGCTAATTGTTGCATTTACCCTGCTACAAGAGAATAAAAACCTAACAAGGCTCTGGACTGGGGCTCAAATGTTCTGAATCTTGGGCTTTTATTACGGCCCCTGCCAGCTTGACACTGAGAAGTATCTTCTTCATAACCACTTGTATTTAGATATTGGAAGTACTTAACCCCAGGTATAACCCTCAACATCCAGTACTGCATCTATTTAGAACAAAGCACTGAACATGTCAGGAGAAAATTGCATTTTTCTTGACACGTGCATATTATTTACTTTCCCCAGTATCCCCTACCTCCCTTTCAATGAGATACTATGGCCCAGAATAGCTATTTTGGAACTTTAAATATCTTTTTTTCTTTGCCTTATGCCTTCTTGCTCTGCCTTAAGGGGCTATTCATTCATCTAAGTTTTCATTCCCCCTTTGGATCTTAGCTCTATGCTAGCAGGAAAAGGTAAGCCACTGCTCCAAGCAGCAGATGCACTCACCTGCAGGGCAGTGTACATGGCATCCTTCCACACACCTCAGAGGGCACTCCAAAGGCTCTGGGTGCTGGCACGTTATGGGACAAGCAGGCCCACAGCTATTATATCTCCAGTCACACTGATAATCTAACTCCTCTTTATTCAGGTCCTGGCAGCTTTGTGCTATGAAGTGAAAGAATCAGAGGTGACAAAAAAATCAAAGCAGATTGATTCTCATCAGAATCATCTCTCAGACTCAACATGCCTTTCATCACGATGTCACCAAACTTGTTACACAGTGGAGCACACATACACAGCAAGTTTTCCATCTTTAAATATCTTTTTTGCTACATCCAGGGCAGGTCACTTCTCCACACATCTGTTCCCAAGTCATGAAATACCTGCTCTAGACCAGGGGTAGTTTTGATAAAACCCATCGCAAAGCCCAAACTTTAAGCTTTCATTTATATATATATACATCTATTACAGAATCTATTTCTTTCTCTGGGTTTGTTTGTACCACAGACTATTATACCCCCTCGGCTGAGGGCATCTTTTGCTCCAGGTGCGGCTCTGAACGCAAACAGCAACGGGAGCGCAACTGTCACCGCCAGCTGCTAGCCCCGCGCCACCGACGGCACTTCTGTCCATCTGCAGCAGCGGGGCTGGCTGAGAGCGGGCGCAGGAGCCCGCAGCTTCCTCTGCTCCCCCTGTGCCCGGTGCTTACGGCAGAGCGCGGGTGACCTCCACGGCGCCGCAGCCCCTCTCTGCGCGCAGGCGTGAGCGTAGGCCGACACCGTCTCGCAGAAGCAGGCGCAGTCCCCCACCGACTCGCAGGCACACGTCTCGTACATGCAGATGTCTATGTAGGGCTCGGGATTCACCTGCAGGACAGACACGGGGCTGCAGCACACGCACTCAGCCCTTTCCCCCTGCACACGTTTGCCCTCCGCACGGCTGCTGCACCGCCAACCAGCGCAGACCCTCCCGCCGCTGACAGCAAGGGCTCAGACTGGGCAGGTTCTTCTATAAACACTGCACCCTACTGTCCCTCTGGAGTGACTGTGTGTGTTCTGGGGCCCTGTGCCCATAGCCCTGTGCAGCAGCTTGGGCAGCATGCACCCCCAATGGCACTACCTCAGCTCAGCTTCCCCTCCCATTAAATCCCAACCTCGTGCTCCACTTCACGGGCCAGTCTCTGGGCTTTAGAGTAAAAACTGCTCTCCAGTCCAGGTTTTTCTATAGCTTACTACTGGTGTATCCTGCATTTTCCCATAAAGCATCAGCTACAGGAAAGGCAACCAGCCTGTGTGCTGTCAGTACAGCCATATTTTCCCCTCTGCTGCAATCAGTGTCAGCACACATCATGCAGAATTAAGAATGTGAAACAGATGACACAATACTCACAAGTTTTCTGCACTCTTCAAAGAGATCCCCAGACAAAATGCTGCACGAGGTTTCTACCATCACCTGCTTCAATATGTTTCCATTACACAGTGGAGACATCGTGCTCTGTTCCCAGTTTGGCTTCACATTGTAAGAGACAAGCACACATTGCATTAGCCTTGACTTCTGGGCCTCAGGACTCTTCAAGCTGAAGAAAGAGACTCACTAGCACTAGACATTTCATGATAAAGGAAGTTGTTTCATTGGGTAAAATTTCAACAGGTTGTCTGACAGGCACAGATCCTGCCATGGCAAAATACATCTCTACAGCTCTCTACATTTTCTTCAGCTCTTACTTTTAGGCTGCAGTTTAAATGTGGACATTTAATGACAGAAGTCCCTCTGTACCAAACACCCATCCTGAAAAATGGTCATTCAGAGCTCTACAGACGGCCCACGAGACTCACAATGTGCTCAGCCTGAGCAGACAGCACCTGAGGTTGCTGCTGAGTAAGAAGGGCTCAGCAGCCTCCCCCTCTCCCGTTTAACTGATCTGAGGACAAGGAGCACTAGCACTGACATGGCATTTATCATGGACACAGTCTGCAGGATCAGTTTGCAAGAGAAAGTTTTCAGCCTTAAGGGCATCATCTGAATTAAATGCTTCATTTTACACACATCAAAACAAGTTTTCTCCTCTCACTTTTTAGTTTGGAAATACTTTTGGCCCTAATTATTTGTCATTACCTAGTAACCTACGGGATCACCATGACATGGTAACATTCCAGATAGCAGGTATCCTCCTCAAGATGCTGAAGCAGGGATACATGGTAATAAATTCTTACATCCCTCCCTTTTTCCTCTTCATGCCTCTCCAGTCTGCAAATAACAACTGAATGCTCTTCACTGAGAAGCATATAGAAAGAAATTACCCTGCACATCCAGTTCATAAACAGTCTACACACAATAAGATTTGAGATACAGAAGTTTGGATAAAGAAATACATTTTTTAATCTGCATTCTCCCTGTCTAAAAATTACAGCTGTTTTTTGCAGATTAAGGTCTAAAATGAGATTTCCAGTTCTACCTGGATTTCAAGCATCTGGCCTGGCAGGCTCTGTGAACAGCCTCTACTGTGCAAACTGGCTCTTTTAACATTCATCTGAAGCCAGGCAGTGCAGACACCTTAAATTAGTTAATTGATCTTTTATCAGATTTCAGGAATGTTATTTGGCAAAAGCACAGGGAAAAGAGTTATTTATTTTCATCCTTTCAAGCCTCTCTGCCTGCTCTTGTGTGATACTGTAAACCACGTAATTAGTTTTCACAGGTCATTCACAATCACCTTTTCAACATCAGCACAGTATGGATTCACTTTCCAAGAATTCCCAAAGTCAACTGGATCTACTTCAAGATGTTCATTGCTGCTGGTCAAATCATTGTTTTGGATTCCATCAAAATTTCCACACAGACCACACACTTGATCCTTGCAGGGAAAGAAACAGAAAATACATCAATCTTGCACCCCTAGGCTGGCTTGGGGCTTTGCTGAGAAGCCCTTTCAGCCTAGTGCTTGGATGGTGTGAGCCTTAACCACTGAGTTCTACCTGGCCTGGCCAAGGTCACCAGCACAGTCTCTCATGAAGAACACTGTGCTCCTGTTCCCACTCTGCTTGGCTGGAAGTGGGACCACAGTCTCCAAGGGCTGCAGAGAGCCAGACAGCATCTGAACAGAGGTGCATGCTGGCTTTGTTTGGAGTATGTCCCTGCAGTCCCACTTTACCTTTCTGTCACAGCTCTCACAGCTCAGCTACTGGGAAAGTAACCAACTCTTATGGGATTATAAAACAAAACAAAACAAAACAATCCATTTCGTTTTGAAGCAAGTGCCCAATGCTCCATGGAAACCTATCAGCATGTCTGAATGAAAATAAACAAACAAAGGTGTTCCCAGAGACACTGTAAGTGCTTTCTTTAGGGAGAATAAGCAAAAATACTTACTTTGAAGTTGCCTTTTAAGATGACAGACACTCCCATGGACAGATCCCAGGTCACACTGATGCTTTTGCCCACTAAAATGATGTAATAACGGCCAGATTTCAGGATTTCTAAATCACTGTCATCTTTAGGAGGTACCCTGACATTCACCTGCAGAGGACAAACACATCTGCTGTCAATCATGTCGTTCATGGCAGTTTAATGCAGGGCACGTTCCCAGTGGCACACACCCATAGGTCAATAGCTGTTTCCAGCCACACTGGAGAACAGAGTTTCCACACACCACACAGATGCAAAACTGTAAGCAAGATCTGGCTTGTGTCTACACTGAGAAGTTGACGAGGAAAAAAACCCAACACTTTTGAACAGCAAACTGGGACACAAACACAGATTTCAATCTCAGCACATTGCTGTCATGTCAAACGTGCCAATGTCCCTTGTCCCACACCCACCACAAATGCTGACACAAAGCAATGCCTGCTGAACAGAGGGAGGGCTGATGGAGAACACAGGGTAGACCCAATTAACCATCAGTTTAGTATCTGGTCAGTGGTTCACAGAACAATTAGATTTTCTTTCAGCTTTTTGGGAAGCACGGGCCTGTGCTCCTGAGGCAGGCAGCTACAAACAGGCTGCTGAGCTCCAAGCACACCATGAGCTGGGGAAACCACAGGCATCAGTGGCCTCTGAAGGACCAGAGCCTGACTGAAGTCAAGAAGGGCTCTCTTCCCCACCAGCTACACCAACAGCAAAAATCTTGAGAGATTCTTTTCAGTGTCCTTTCATTTTTCCATCACTGTGGCTTCCCCTGTGTGCTCCTCCTCTTTCCAGCTGGCTGCTAATTCACTGCCTCCAGATACTAAGAACTGAAGAGATTAATTTAAAATGCTTTCTTCCACACCATAATCCTCCTTCAATGGGAACATTAATACGATTATTAACTGCATTTGGAGAGAAAGTTCTGGCATGGCTGTTACTTTAAGCACCATTAATGCATTAAGAGAAAGCTGCTTAATTGTGGAAGAGACAGATGAAAACTTTCAATCAGTACAAATAGTGATTAAAAGCAAGGCAGAAAAAAGGACCCACAAACCATTCACCTATACCCTATTTTGAGGGAAAAATGCTTCTTTATCCCATCATTCTGTTTTGTGTATGCCCAGTATATACACTGTGTCATCAAGTCAGACTTGGTCACTTAACTTACAGATATGGCAGTCTCTACTTTTTGCCTGAGTTTGGAAAGAGAGGAGGACAAAGCTGAGCTGGGAGGTTGACCTAAGCTTCAGAATTTCTATGTTTATGGAGGCTTTTTGCCCAGACATGACACAATAAACTTTTGACCTTGCAAACTGGCAGATTTCTTTCAGAAAAGCAAAAATCAATTGACTATATATACACACACACATATTAAATGTGAGCAGATACATCAATTAGTCTTGCAGGCAGAGAGATGACCTTTGGAAAGCTTGTGGAGGGACATGGGAGGTGGAAGTGGTTCTTGGTCAATTCTTCAGTGCTTATTGGTAGGAAAGGGGTTAAAAAGAAGAACCCAGGGGAAAGGATAGGGGCATTTCCTTCTGCAGTAGCAAATTGTTTGAGCCATGACTCCATTTTTTCCTTCAAATGGCTGAATTAAGGTTGAAGTTTTACTAGTCATGGGACAGTCACTTCTTAGCTGTTCCTTGCACTTAGATGTGAAATAGATTTAGACCTTCCATGTTAGGAAAGGTTAATCCTGATATGAGCTCACAGTGAACTGCAATCTTATCAGGGATAAATGTACTGGCATCACCCAGAAATACCAAAACAGTATTACACTTCTGGGGGCACAATGGATAACTGTAATCCTGCTCATCTGTTCACTTCATGATCTGATCTCAAGAAGCAGAGGGCAAGAGGTGATTCATGCCTCATCTTACTAGCCAACCTGGAATGCTTTTTCCCAAAAAAGGGAAAGAAAGAGAAGTGTACATACATTTCCATTGAACAACTCTACTTCCATGCTTTCATACAGAATGACAACCCTCTTGGTGCACTTTTCTCCAGNCCCACTCTGCTTGGCTGGAAGTGGGACCACAGTCTCCAAGGGCTGCAGAGAGCCAGACAGCATCTGAACAGAGGTGCATGCTGGCTTTGTTTGGAGTATGTCCCTGCAGTCCCACTTTACCTTTCTGTCACAGCTCTCACAGCTCAGCTACTGGGAAAGTAACCAACTCTTATGGGATTATAAAACAAAACAAAACAAAACAATCCATTTCGTTTTGAAGCAAGTGCCCAATGCTCCATGGAAACCTATCAGCATGTCTGAATGAAAATAAACAAACAAAGGTGTTCCCAGAGACACTGTAAGTGCTTTCTTTAGGGAGAATAAGCAAAAATACTTACTTTGAAGTTGCCTTTTAAGATGACAGACACTCCCATGGACAGATCCCAGGTCACACTGATGCTTTTGCCCACTAAAATGATGTAATAACGGCCAGATTTCAGGATTTCTAAATCACTGTCATCTTTAGGAGGTACCCTGACATTCACCTGCAGAGGACAAACACATCTGCTGTCAATCATGTCGTTCATGGCAGTTTAATGCAGGGCACGTTCCCAGTGGCACACACCCATAGGTCAATAGCTGTTTCCAGCCACACTGGAGAACAGAGTTTCCACACACCACACAGATGCAAAACTGTAAGCAAGATCTGGCTTGTGTCTACACTGAGAAGTTGACGAGGAAAAAAACCCAACACTTTTGAACAGCAAACTGGGACACAAACACAGATTTCAATCTCAGCACATTGCTGTCATGTCAAACGTGCCAATGTCCCTTGTCCCACACCCACCACAAATGCTGACACAAAGCAATGCCTGCTGAACAGAGGGAGGGCTGATGGAGAACACAGGGTAGACCCAATTAACCATCAGTTTAGTATCTGGTCAGTGGTTCACAGAACAATTAGATTTTCTTTCAGCTTTTTGGGAAGCACGGGCCTGTGCTCCTGAGGCAGGCAGCTACAAACAGGCTGCTGAGCTCCAAGCACACCATGAGCTGGGGAAACCACAGGCATCAGTGGCCTCTGAAGGACCAGAGCCTGACTGAAGTCAAGAAGGGCTCTCTTCCCCACCAGCTACACCAACAGCAAAAATCTTGAGAGATTCTTTTCAGTGTCCTTTCATTTTTCCATCACTGTGGCTTCCCCTGTGTGCTCCTCCTCTTTCCAGCTGGCTGCTAATTCACTGCCTCCAGATACTAAGAACTGAAGAGATTAATTTAAAATGCTTTCTTCCACACCATAATCCTCCTTCAATGGGAACATTAATACGATTATTAACTGCATTTGGAGAGAAAGTTCTGGCATGGCTGTTACTTTAAGCACCATTAATGCATTAAGAGAAAGCTGCTTAATTGTGGAAGAGACAGATGAAAACTTTCAATCAGTACAAATAGTGATTAAAAGCAAGGCAGAAAAAAGGACCCACAAACCATTCACCTATACCCTATTTTGAGGGAAAAATGCTTCTTTATCCCATCATTCTGTTTTGTGTATGCCCAGTATATACACTGTGTCATCAAGTCAGACTTGGTCACTTAACTTACAGATATGGCAGTCTCTACTTTTTGCCTGAGTTTGGAAAGAGAGGAGGACAAAGCTGAGCTGGGAGGTTGACCTAAGCTTCAGAATTTCTATGTTTATGGAGGCTTTTTGCCCAGACATGACACAATAAACTTTTGACCTTGCAAACTGGCAGATTTCTTTCAGAAAAGCAAAAATCAATTGACTATATATACACACACACATATTAAATGTGAGCAGATACATCAATTAGTCTTGCAGGCAGAGAGATGACCTTTGGAAAGCTTGTGGAGGGACATGGGAGGTGGAAGTGGTTCTTGGTCAATTCTTCAGTGCTTATTGGTAGGAAAGGGGTTAAAAAGAAGAACCCAGGGGAAAGGATAGGGGCATTTCCTTCTGCAGTAGCAAATTGTTTGAGCCATGACTCCATTTTTTCCTTCAAATGGCTGAATTAAGGTTGAAGTTTTACTAGTCATGGGACAGTCACTTCTTAGCTGTTCCTTGCACTTAGATGTGAAATAGATTTAGACCTTCCATGTTAGGAAAGGTTAATCCTGATATGAGCTCACAGTGAACTGCAATCTTATCAGGGATAAATGTACTGGCATCACCCAGAAATACCAAAACAGTATTACACTTCTGGGGGCACAATGGATAACTGTAATCCTGCTCATCTGTTCACTTCATGATCTGATCTCAAGAAGCAGAGGGCAAGAGGTGATTCATGCCTCATCTTACTAGCCAACCTGGAATGCTTTTTCCCAAAAAAGGGAAAGAAAGAGAAGTGTACATACATTTCCATTGAACAACTCTACTTCCATGCTTTCATACAGAATGACAACCCTCTTGGTGCACTTTTCTCCAGTGAAGCCACAGCCTTCATTGGAAATGAGTATCCGGAATGTTCCAGAGTCATCCTTGCAGAAATCCTACCAGGTGAAAATAAACACGAGTCGTTAATGGGCAACATCTGAAAAACACAGCTCTATGGAGAAAAAGGAAGCCTCAAGCAATCCCCTAATGTGTGAGCAGGAGGTTATACACTGGCACACCAACTGTTCCCATACTGATCAGTTCTGCAGTTAGCATCCACATCTATGTGCCCACTCCCTCAAGAACAAGGTACACACGTGCATGTTTGGCAGGGTATTCTTCAGCAGGGAGAATCCAGGATATTAGAGTACCTGTGACATTTTAAAGATGTACAATAGGTGCAGTATACATCTTAAACACACAGATATTGATTTAACAGTAAAAACAAAGATTCTGCAGCTTAAATGATAAAACATAAACCTAAAAGGTTAGGTTAGAAAGGAGCCTGCTGCACAGTCCTGAGCAAAAGGTTTGATTCCTCTGTTTTCACACCTGTACATGAACAGTAACTACAAGGATGTCAACCTCTTTCTTGGCAATTATGTAGTTTAAAAATATAAAGAGGCTAGTGGAGGAGAAGAGACAGATATATAGGTATGTAGTATTCCTTGTTAGAGAAGAGAACCAGACAGCTCCCCTCTGTACTGTGCTTCCACCATATGATTTGTGACTTTCAGCCAGACACAGGACAACCCAACTCAGTGCTGTAAAGTGCAGTGCAATCTTCACAGTTCCCAAGGCATCCTCAAGTCTTTCATAAGTTCTGCTCTCCTTGGCCATACATCTGTCTTAGTAATGAAGAATGGTTTGCTGTGACTTATCCAAAGATAGGACTTCTTTCCTGGCATAAAACACTGGACACAGCATCAGACAGCTTTGGTATTTGATGTGTTCTTACCTGAGCTAACACGTATTGACAGCTTCCTGGAAACCTGTATTTCAGCCCATCAAATGTCAAATAGTGAGCAGTACCAATAACAGTGCAGGTGCCATCACACGCATTTTTGGTGCACTCCCACTTTCTCCCCTGGCAGACACTGTAACAGAGAAAACGAGTCAGTGACAGTGACTGCTGGAACATTCTGCAACACTATGACTATTTTGTTCTAGATATGCTGCTCTGCTCTGAATAACCTCTTAGAAAAACAGATTGATTACCCTCTAAGGACCATTAGAGGTTAAATATGAAGCATAATACAGCAACCCTGGTTTTTATTTGCAGTACTGTCCATTTTTTCCCCCATTAAAAGCCAAAATAGTAGTAAATGTAATATCCAACTGATGCCAAAGGACTCGCATTTACTCTAGTGACCCGCTTCTGGGACCAGTAACCAGGACTGTAACTCAGTCTGCCCAGTGGCTTTTGTTCAGATTATATGCTTAAGTATAATACCACTCTTCTGAAGAGGTCTGTTAAATTAAATTCATTCTTTATACAGCTTATAACTTCTTAGATAAGCTTCACAGCTTGTCTGACCTGGCATTTGGAGATATTCCTCATGGTCTCACAAGAAGACATATATGGATAAAAATAGTTATTTTTCTGTACATAGGTACACATATATATACCCCCTCTGAGGAACTTTCTAGGGGATGATGCTGTCCCATGAGGTATCCTGTGATGATCAAACCAGAAAAAGCAGCTGATTTTCTTGTGTAGTAACTTAATTAGTTTCAGTGTAATTATACCTGCATAACAGACAGAATTAAAGACAGTAGGGCTCCTACTCTTCATGATGACACCAAAGCAGCCATATTCAACACCAATCATTATTAATTTGCTCAGTCTCAAAGAACCTCTGCATCCTTTCATTGCTGTGATACATAATCTAAGTCCTACATGGTACCCTCCTAAATAAGGCTCAGGGAGGTCAATACATGTGTCAAAATGAAGGAAATCAAGAAATAAATTTATTTAATATCTAAACTATTGAGCATCCACCCTGTCCTACTGTTCTTTTCCAGAGGTATCCTGGAGAACAACAAGCCTTGCTACAGATGGTGCCAGTATGAAAGGGGATCTCCCCTTGGCATCCCTGGGCTTGTGATCAGTGAAATAAATTGATTGTCTAACTAGAAAGAGATTGAGGAAACAGAAGAAAAACCAAGGTCAATGTAGCATTAAAATCTGCTCTTTTGTTTGTTACTAATTTGGGGGAGTGAGAACAGTATCTGACACCGTATCTAACAATAATCATTTAAAGCTCTAATAAGCAG
This sequence comes from Ceyx cyanopectus, assembly GCA_013401355.1. Lineage (NCBI taxonomy): Eukaryota > Metazoa > Chordata > Aves > Coraciiformes > Alcedinidae > Ceyx > Ceyx cyanopectus. The sequence goes on from VYZU01009230.1 coordinate 159,182, forward strand.
TGTCTTGCTTGAGAACGGAGAAACATTCAGCTCCTAAATGCTCTGTGACTGCAGATGGACACCACTACTGCCCCAGGGATTTTCTAATCAAGCTCTATAGGGGCAGGGAAAGAGGAATTCTAGCCCTGCCTTACAGATGTAGAAACTCAGGGATAAAATTCCCCCAAACCAAAGTGCTTTCCCAAGATCAAACTGCTAACCAGAGCAAAAGCAGGCACTGCAGTGAGGTTGCTAGTGATGCCCTAAGTCAAGCAGAAGCTTTGTTTAACACTTTCCAGGACAGCAAACACCATGCTACACATCTTCTTCACTCAAAGACTGAAATCTCAGCAGCTGAAGCCTGCTGCACCCTCTGCTATCAGGAGGGCAGAGCAGGGTGTTACACAGCTGAGCACAGGCAGACTGTGAAGGACGTGCTGCACCAACATTTGGATTAGCAAATTGCACTGCGTGCTGCTTCGTAAATGTATTCCAACATTTTCACTGAGCTCCACGAGGAATTCCCAGGGGGCAGCATAACAGAAGTTCTGCCACTGGCTTAGACTTGGAGACATTCCGTTGTTCATGAATTAGGGTCTCCCACATGTCAAGTCAAATGTAAAGGCCAAATCTGACACCTCTGGCTCATATATTGCCTTTGCAGGTGTTCACATCTGGCTAAGAGCAAGTGAGAATGAGGACTCCTGCAACAGCAGTACAAAAAGCAAAAGCAAAAGAGAAGGAAGATCTGACCTCCAAAACACAGACTCTCAATCCTTATTAATTCTCAAAGCAATAGCAATTTCCTATATCACTTTCTAAATGACATCTGACTTGATATTTGCTGAGAACTATCATGAAACTTTTCAGTCACGTAGTTCAGAAAAGCCCCAGTGACATTTCTGAAGGGATCTTTTTTTTCCAATTCTACTTTCCCGTTCAAGAAAAATGCCTAAAATGAAAGAACTTTTTTATCAATGAGAAAAACAACTTGGTTTCTAACAGTTTCTTGACCCTGCTATTGAAGAAAATTCTAAGTATTAGAGGAAATGTCAGTAACAATTACAGTCAGAAACAAAAAGGCAGCTATGAGAATGAAGCAACAGGGTTATGACTATTTTAAGATGGAAGGCTGTAAGAATGACAGCAAATTAAAAGACTGTCTGGTTATTGGGAAGAATCTCTCAAATTTCTCAACACCACCTACAAGTTTTACACCTTAGACTTCTTGTTTTGATAAAATGTTCTCTGTGTCTCCTTCTGGGCTGTCACTTCTACGTAGGTGTGTTGTAAGCAGGTTACAGTGCATGTCCCTACACAGAAACATCAACTTCTCCTCCACCCTCCTCCCTCCATACCTCCTTTTCCCCAGGTCTAATTATAGCACGTGATTCGCAATGGGACATGGAGCTGCAAAGGAAAGAAATGAACCCAGACACTGGAAGGTCAGTATTTCCACACAAAACCATATCCTTAAATGCAAACCTACCTTACACTAGTTTGGGGCAGACCCACTAGGTGACATACACAAGACTGGAAATCACTGTTGCTCAGAGATCAATGCACAAAACAAAGCCCACACCTAACAACTCTCTACTGGTGCAGATTCTCCAACCCATCCCCACCCTTACAGAGAATAACAAAACACTATTCCTGGGGGTGCCACAGAGCTGGGCAGGAACATTTCAGGTGCAATGCTGACTGCCTCTCTGGAGACATTCAACACCCACCTGGATCTGTTCCTGTGTGACCTAATCCAGGGGATCCTGCTCTGGCAGGGGGTTGGACTAGATCAGCTTTCAAGGTCCCTACCAACCCCTAGCACTCTGTGATTCAGTGAAATGTATGAGATTCTGAAGTTTAATTTCCAAGAGACCAGTTTCCTCACTGCTGCTATCTGGATGTCCTACACCTTGGACTCGTGGGGCTCTGCAGGAATGAGCCACCATTCAGGCACAAGCACACATGGAGGGCAAAGCATCTCCAGTGCACTTACTCTTTTCTTCTAAGCTATCATCCACTCCCTCTTCTTTTTTTATATATATAAGCAGCAGATCCTCTATAGTGGCACAGAGCTGCCCAGACACAGAGGGCAGCTCTTTGTAAGGAGCCAGGTTCAGTTTCCCAGCTCTCTGGTGTCCAGGCAGCACAGGGAGGGAATGGCGTGCAAATCGCTCCCTGGCAAAGTGTCTGGATGCAGAACAGCCAGTGGAGCCAGCTTGGCCCCCTGCAGCCATGCCAGGCCCAGAGAAGCAGCAGCTGCTGTGTCTCACCAGGTGTTGCAGTCACTGGTCACTGTCTCTCCCCGGGCATACTCTCTGCCATGGTGGAAGCACGGGCACCTGGCCGGGGCGACGCACTTGCTCTCGTGGCGCACCTGGGGAAACAGGCTGTCAGTGGGCACAGCACGGGCACTGCTCAGCACAGCTCAGGCACAGGGGCACTTCTCCCACTGCCAATCTGGCTATGGGGACAGACCCCACACTGCTCAGCAGCTCAGCACAGGAGCCCCTGGAGGAGAGAGCCCACCTGACAAGGCAGGTGAGGATGCAGCAGGTGCACAGCACGTGCTCCTCACACAGCAAACTGCAGGGTGGGCTACCAGCAGAGCAGCCAGATGCAGGGCCCAGCTGGGCTGAGATACAGACACTGAGGAGACAAGGAGCTGCAGTGCCAGCAGAACCCAAGTGCTCACACTCTGCTCTCAGACACAGCCCCCCAGCAAAGCCCACCACCCTGTTGCTCGCCTCTGGGAACTGCAGCAGTCATTCATTTTCCTTCACATGCCTATTTATTTCCTAGAAGGCAGAATAAATATCAGTCCACTTGAGACTCTGTTCCACTTCCACAGGCTCTGTTGCTGGAAAATAGGTCATTATGTTCCATCTACCATCTTTTCTTTTTCATTTTTACCCCACTGATGGGTTTCATTTTGTGTAACAACAAACCATTTGTCCCACTTACACAGCCGAAAAACGCTCAGGCAATGCCTTTAGACAAAGCCATTTTTTCCCACTCTTTTTCTATTTATTTTTTTTTTTGTTGGTTGTTTTTTCTGTAATTCCTTTTTCCAGTTTGCATACAGCCTGTTTCAGCAACTCAAATCACACCAAATCTGGCTATGCTGCTTCTCACTTGGTTGCAGTACTGTAAGCCAGGGGTGGGTTGGCTCTTGCTTCATGGAATACTGGAGTGATGGGAGCTTCCCCCTGTCTCATTCAAAAGTCACAAAATATCACCTTTCCACTTTAAACTCCTTCTATAAAACCATTAAAATAGTTTCTTTTTGTCCATTAAATAGAGGCCAATGCGATCAATGTAGTCTGGATGCCAGGTTAATAAAGTAGAACAGCTCTGCCTTTTCCTATGGGGACCTGGAACTGCCATGGGGAATTAATAAAAAGGATTTCACAGCCCAGAGACCCTCATTCCTATGTAGCTCCACATGCTCTGTGGCTTATGGAGAGCTGTATTATGCCAGATAAACTCACACCAATAGAAGCAAGCTGGAAACAAAGAAATGCTTTTCTAGGTGACAGAGCTGGGGCTCAACCTCAGACAATCTCCAAAAAAGCATGGGGAGGAAACAGGCCAGTGATGATCAAATGTTTCCACGGGTGTTTAATTCCTTCCTTCCTGGTGGCATCCAGGAAAATAAAGATCAACACATGAGGATGTGACTTCACATGCATGGCTGCGTCCACGCTGACACTGCACCCAGAAGCTGGCACAGCTGGCAGCCATGCTGAGTGGCACTGTGTGGGGCACAGGAGCAGGCAGTGTTGCAGGCCAGGGGCTCTGTCCACAGAGCTGTAGTTGCTGTGCAAGCCTCTGAAGCACTGGCAGCATGCAGTGGAGATCTCAGAGCCCTGAGGCACGAGGGGTGGGTGCTGGGGAGGCAGTCAGGAGACAGGCCCGGGCTGTCCTGGGAACAGCTGCTGCTGGGGCCACCTCACCCCCTCACCATGGTGCTCCTGAGGATAGTAAGTGGCTGACTAGCTGATGATCCCTGCCTCTGCTGGGGGATCTGACAAAGCCCATCCTTTCCTTCCTCTGTCTTATGACCTGCTAAACCCTGACAAGTCTTGCAGAAGGAAGGACAGCATTGCAGATTTCAGAGCCTCTGGGATTCCTCTGCCCTCCTCTCTGTCTGGATGAGGCTGAGTTCAATCTCTCTTGGGTGACAGGTTTTTGATGAGTACCTCCCTGTCAGGGGAAGCTCAGCTTTTCACTCTGCTCCTCCTGACACACCCCAGGGCCTCAGCAGAAAGTCAGCCAGGGGTGTGAAGGACCATGGGATGAAGCAAGGGAGTGGGTCAGATCAGAACCCAGTAGCTGACTTTTTCTACCAATATGCCACAGTTTTAGAAAGAGTTTTACTTCAGCAGCCATAACATAATAAAATGTTTTCCTTTCAATTTTAAACCTTATTTTGATTCATTTGTTGGAAATGGAAATTCCTTTTCTAGTTTTGAAGTGTCTGGATTTTGTGCTGATTGTTCTGCTCCGTTTTCCCCCAAAAAGGTGGTTAACACTCCACTTGTATATTTATTAATATTTTCCAGTGGGAAAAATCTGAAGTGCGGTAAACTAATCTGAGAAAGCATGTTTTTCGACACACTTCTGCACATATGTTATGATTTATCTTTCTGCTCTGCAGAAAGCTGACAAGTATGGAGTACTTGCCAGCCTCGAGGTGATCAAAGAGAAAGAGATTAATTACTTTTCATGACACACTGAACATTAATATTTGCAAGAAATCAAGACAATATAAAATTAAGTCAAAATTAACCAGAAAGCTTATTTTTCAGTTGAAATAAATTTGTTTCATTCTGCATTGTCTGACTGGGGAAATTGATCCCTTAATTGCCATTTTCTCACCAAGGAAGTTCCAATTCAAATCCAGGCAGCTGCAGCATCATGTTCATGAACAAGTTTGATTGTAATTTTTTATTACTTTCATACATGTAATTCAAAATTGGTGGGCAATTTCTGCATATAGATTTTAAGTCTATGGCTTAAAATCTTAAAGTTAGCCTCTGTTTAAGACTGATAACCCAGGTAAATGATCTGTAAACATCTTTTCATAGACATAGGCACAGCATTTCACTTAATTACACATGAACTGCTCTAAATGCTTGCAAAGTGTATTGAGTTGTGTACTGCCCATCTTTGATTATGATTCCCAATGTATGAACCATTGCAGAGAACCATGAAGATGAATTTTTTTTTGCTCAGAAGTTATCCATAACCAATCATATTTATATGCTACTGTACCTCAGAAAAAAAACTTCAGCAAAATGGCACCATTTCTTACAGTGATGTGTGAAAATATTTACTCCCATCAATGTTCAGTAATCTGTCACTTCCCACAGACATTTCTCCAAACAGCAGCTCACCTCTGTGGGTGTTTGTAATTAATCAGGATTACAGAAATCCACAGGGCAGACTGGCTGGTAAAGCAAACAGCAGTATTTTGTGGTCCCTTTATTGCTCAGCCCTGTTGGTGCCAGTGTGGCAAACCCAGGCTGTGCCCTTGCAAACCTTCCCTCACACACCCATCCTGTAAGGTAGAGAGTGGGGGTGGAGGGGGGAACCCAATCAACACCCCAGATTCTTCTGTCTGGCAACTGATACTGGGAGAGGATTTCAGAATGCAGGAGGAAAAAGCACCCCCAAACCTTCCTGGTTGGTACCTATTGGTGATGAGGAGGGAACTGAAAGAGCTGGCAGGTCCTGTGGAGCCACGTGCCAAGAGCCTGACACCTGGCACAGGGCACCCACACAACAGAAGCACCAAGCTGGGCCCTGCCTTTGCCTGGCCATACAGGAAAATCATCTGTACACTGGCTCATCATGGCTTTGAAAACACAGACCCCTCCGGTTTATCCCCTGCCAGAAGACAACCCGGAGGAGCAGTTGCAGAGCCAGCTCGCTGGAAGGTTGAGCCACACTGTCATCTAGTGGACAAGGAACTCACTCCACAAGCTTCCAAAATAGAGACATCAAGAAATACGGGCCCAATTCTTCCATCCAAACCCTGACAAGCCACCTGGCTGAACTCAGGGGCACCTGAATTCACACTAGTGCAGAGTCAGCTGGAGCTTCCAGTTCCTAAATGCCAAAGACTTCTTCTCCTGGCAAGAATTTCCTGGAACAATTGTTTGCAAGCACCCTCAGCACACCATCTGCAGCTCCCTCTGGCATCATCTTGGCAAGTTTCATACCCAGTGTGCTCAGGGGGAGCTCTCCCTTTGGCAGAGCCAGGAAGGCAGCAGCAGAGACAGGGAGGCAGCCAGTGTCAGCACGAGGGTTTGTCTAGCCTGGGGTAGGTAACTGGCTTGTGGGTGCCTGTGTATTTTATCTCTCTGACTACAGAAGTCCATCAAGACTGAGGAGGAGTTTGGGAGGAGAGCTGAAGGAAGACAAATTGGTCTTAAAAATAGCGGGGTTTGGCTTTTTGATTACCAATTATTATTGCAAGCTACATTTCAACTTCTGTGCAGACATACTAATAAACATATTTTAAATTAGCCATAATTTGGGAGGCAATACTTTACAACTACATATTTCCAAGCTGCGAGAAGACTTCTAGTAGGAAAAAGTGAAGCAAGAAAACAACGAGGAACCTGCTTACCATTCCTGGTGGACAGAGGCATCCAGATACACAGCCATGGCTGACACACTCCAAGTCATAATTCTGGCAGGTCTTGGCACACTCCAGCCCTTCAGCCCTTGGGTTGTTTGCAGGACAGACAAACCTTTCCATGGGGGGTCTGCACGTCAAGCTCCTTTTGACTTTACAAAATACATTTACAGAAATTGCAATTAAAACTCAAGCATTGTTAGCACAGTATTCTTCTGCAGGATGGAAGACCACTTTTATTGGAAGACTAATTTGGGATCTAGAATGGAGCAATGCTGTACACATAGCACCCTAAAGGAGACAGCCCCCATGTATCACAGAAGCAGGCATTCCAACACAGAGCAAGGGGAGCTGCACAAGGGTTCATCTCCAGAGCTCACATTGGCTGTGAGCACACCTGAGTGTGACATGAGTTTCAGCCTGTGGGCAGTGCACACTAGCAGTGTCTGCACAAAGCTGATGTTTTGAGAAGCAACAGCACCACGTTACTGTGTTTGGACTCACTCCCAACATGGAGTACAGCATGTCCATAAAATGACCTTTGCTTGAACAGCAAGATTCCAAACTCTGAGAACTCAAGTTCTGACAGAAGATCAGGATTTCCCAAGAAGCTCCAGGTTATTATTGCAAGTGACACTAGAAATATGCCTCTCTCAGGTATTGTAAATCTCGATGCACTAGTACCAGGAAAATTATGTCTTCATAACAGTGCAGCAAGTTTGCTGAGATAGAAACCTGGAAGGCTTCACCTGAAGCCTTTTTGCTATAGCAAAAAAAAAGAAAAATATTAGAAAAAGACTCTCAGTATCATCAGTCACTAAGGCCTCTGGTACTTCCTCCCTATTCTAAATTATCAAGAGAATGAAGAGGAGAAAAGAAAAAAAAAATCAGAAAAAATGCTAATTTTTAAGGCATACTAACTTCTGGCAGATGGCCTCTCATCAGCGAAAACATCTGTCAGGAAGGCACCAGGAACTCTGCTTGTAGTGCAGTGCATGAACCCATTTTCACAATAGCTAAGAAAAACAAACAGAGCTTATATTTAACAGAGTGACATTTAGCTTTCACTTACACTGTTTGCAGACAGGCCCACGGAGAGGTCATCAAAGTACCAAAATACACCTCTGGCTGGTGCTGAGCTGGTGCTCTTCAGCCACTGTGCTCCTCAGAGTTGCAGTTGAAGCTTCCCCCAGAGCTGTGGGGATAAAGCCCCAGCTGCCTGAGGCTGGGCAGGGGGACCCCGGGGCCAATGGCTGCTGTGCTCCAGGGGCAAGGGAGAGAGACACTGGTCTCAAAAATGGGCTTGTCAGGAGACATCCAGCAGTCTCATTCCTTCTCTCAGTGTACCACCACTCAGTTTATCAATTAGACATGCTTTGTAATATTTCTGTCTCTGACAGATGTAATTAGGTTATAATGTTTAATAAATGTATCTCAGTGCATTAAAGTGTCATTTGAAAAGCCTGCAAATTAGCCATTGCCAGTAATTGAACTCCATTTCAAACTGGCAGCAACTGTTCAGACGGGGCTTAGCAATGTTTTCTAAGGTGGCATTTGAAACTTCAACAGCAAAACTCAAGTTTGGCTTTGTGGAGGCCAAACCCTGCCTTCTTCTACACCAGTTTCAGGCAGCACTGAGGAGGAGAACCAGTGTCCACTCACACCAGCTAAAGAGTCAGGAGCACTGCACTTACCACATGGAGTAGTGGTCTGAAAACACGTCCTCTGGCTGGAAGATCTCACCCTCATAGTAGCAGGAGCAGAGGGCTTTGGGCACGCAGCGCTCCCGCTCGTCCAGGTAGTGCCCAGGGGGGCAGTAGCAGCCCTCCAGGCACAGCTGGGCACAGTCCTCCTCGGGGTGGGACAGGGACCTGCAGGTCTGGTTGCACGGGGTCCCACACTGCTGGTACACTCGGTCTGCAGGGCAGGGCATGGCTGTGGAATGAGGTGCACACGGGGAGAAGGGCATCAGACACACAACTAAGGAAAGGCTGCCAAAGCAGACTGGGCAGCTGGGCACTACAGGGGGTTTACCAGTTCCCTTCTGGAGAAGGCCTGTGTTACACTGTCCCTCCTAAGCTCTGTGAACAGGCAAAACCTGGCTGTGTGCAGCTCCCTGCAAGCCCCAGGGTGGGAATGCACCACCACAGCACCCCAGGACGAAGAACATGGGCTCTGCCCGGTCTCTGTGGCTGCCTGGAGCCACCAGCCAGGAGCACTACAAGTGTCACACGTCCCTCTGCAATGGGGTTAGGGACAATCTGGTCCAAATCAGTAGAAAAGTGGCTTCCTGCCTTGGGAAGCAGGTGCTGCAACAGTTTAAAGCCTCCCAGCCCAGAAACTCTTGCAGTCATTTCTGGGCAAGCAGGTCTGAGTAAGGAAGTCATTCAGTGACCGTGGAGCCAAACCTTGTGTACTAAAAGTTTTGGGTGATTAATTCATTTTAATTAAGCCCTAATGAGGGCCTGTGGAGCCGTTCTGGCCTCTCTGCTCAGCACAGAGCTTCCAGCCCGCTCCAGAGCGGTGGCTGAGGCGGTGTCTGCACACAGCAGCATGGGCACTAGGCGGCAGCTGACCAGCAGTGCATACACGGAAACCAGCGGGGACACCGGGGGCTTCAGGCAGCACTTAGAGACTGTGAGGGACTGAAGTGTCAGGCCAGCAAACGGCCAGGGTCCTGAGCTGAGGGAAAGGGTGCTCAGTGCAAACAGAATTGTCCTGAGCTGAGGGAGAGGGTGCTCAGTGCAAACAGAAGAATGCTGAGCTGAGGGAGAGGGTGCTCAGTGCAAACAGAATTGTCCTGAGCTGAGGGAGAGGGTGCTCAGTGCAAACAGAAGAGTGCTGAGCTGAGGGCGAGGGTGCTCAGTGCAAACAGAAGAGTGCTGAGCTGAGGGCGAGGGTGCTCAGTGCAGTGAGGGAAGCAGCTGCATAGAAAAGTTGGCACACTGGTACGTGCTAAAACCAAGATCAAGGGGTTACAGAGAAAGCTCTTCTCTTACCACCCCTGCAGAATGATGTGCTAATCCCACCCTCTCCGAGAGCACAGACCCTGCAGCCTGGCTCTGCTGCTGTGTGCTGACCAACATCCAGTGCTGGCACCACCCAGCTTTGCTCAAAGAACTATTCCTACCCACTGAAGAGAGCCATCACTGCTCTAGCACCTCCCCAGCTCCTGGTGAGGCACCTGGAGATCCACACGTGGCACAGTCAGCCTCTGATGAGGATCCAGACCAGATCCAGAGGCAGCTGAGGTCACTCGAGGCCTTCTTCAGAGCAACAATCTCCCAAGTTTGGGACTTGTGCTCAAGCTATTTCATGTACTTTTTACAACACAGCCCAATGAATTTGTGTTTGCTCATCAACACCCTAGGCAGAGCAAATACCTCCTAACTCAAAAATGAATGTATGACAGGTTAATTCACAGGAGTCTTTGGCAACTATTCACAGAACAGTGCTTCTCATTTACACAAACATGATCTTTGCAGGCAATAAAATACTGCCCAGGCACAGCCCAGGATTTTCACATTTTAAAACTTTCATCACTAAAGGCATGTGCAAGGAGGACCACCTCAGCCAGAACTACAGCGTGTCACACAAGAAACTCTGGAAGCAGGGAACTGGTCTGGCAGATTTCAAGTGGACACACCAGTTTACTAGAGTTTCAAGATTCAAAAGGGACAGAATAACTGAGGCAAGCACCCTGCTCTACTTTATAGTCAGTGGTAACACTCCCTGCCCACAGGGACAAGTCTGCAGTGGATCTCTTTCTCAGCCAAAGCTGTCTCATCTTACCTGCCCGTGCACTTGCCGAGATGGGAAACTGCTCCCCCAGCCTGGAGTGTTGTCTGGGGTTGTTGTGACCCAGCTGCAGGACCCAGCACTTGGCCTTGCTGAAGCTCACACCATTGGCCTCAGCCAGTTCAGACCCCTCTGCAGAGCTTCCCTCCCTTCAAGCAGATCAACACTCCCCCTAACTTGGTGTCATTTGCAGGCTTACTGAGATCACTGACAACCATGTTAAAAAGAGAACTGACCCCAATACTGAGCCCTGGGGAACAGCATTTGTGACCAGCCACCAGCCAGATTTAACTGCATTCACTGCCTTCCTTCAGGCTTGCCCAGACAGTTTTTTACCCAGTTTTTCACATGCACATGCATGAGAGACACAGGTCTTCACAGCATGGCTTATCTGCCCCTTCCAAGCAGCACAGAGGGATGGGCTCTGATGCTTATGCATGGTGGGCTGCAAGGGTGTGAGTCAACCCCTAAACAATCAAACTGCAGCTAAAATCATTCCAGAGCCACAGGAGATGGATGTGCTTGTTAGCCTGACGTGCAGCAGAAATGCTGCGCTACACTAATGACTTACCTCCCCTCCACTTATCCACTTCCAATCAAGCAAACCAGTTCTGTCAAGTCATTTCCCAGGACACTGAATCTCTGTTGGCCAAGGCAGCAGGGGAGCACGTGCTCCGTGCACCGGACCATCAGCACACATTACACAACCTGCACATTCACCTCTCCAGCCCATTAGAAGAGGGATTGTTCTCCTTCATGTGTCAGGAGATGTCTAGGGCATCAGGATTATTTAATGGGGGCTGATGGATCTGCAGTCAGAAATCGTGGCTCTGTGAAAGCACAAAGGGCTCAGTGGTGCTCAGGAGGGAGGAAACAGCTCTGCACTATTAAAGATTAATTGTGGAAATTGACTTGCACAATTACAGAAAGAATGATGGTGCATTATCTCTGCTTGCTCTTTCAGCCTCCAGACCTGCACATTTTTTAAAAGGATTTTTATTACATTACTGTTCCACTCTCTGAACATTTACATAAATTAGGTAAAATATTTTGAAACCATGGAGCAGTTTAACATAAACTGGTTTTGTTCTCATTCTCAGCCTGCAGAAGCTGTTAGTCACCAGCCTTACAGGTACAGACCCTAGCAGGTGAAGCCCAGTGACCTCTCTGTCTCTCTTCCAGTTTCCACACACTCAGTTTATAAATGCTTTCCCACCTCCTGTTTGGGAAGAAGCAGCAGAACAGATCTGGAGGGCTGCCAATCAGAGATGCTTTCCCCCAAACGTTCAATTGTCTCCTTCCCTTAACAGGAAGCAAACCAGAAAAACATCCATTTCACAAATATTTATGGGGGAAAGCATGTCTATGTTCCATCAAAATTCCATTGCAAAGGAATTTCTCCTACCTAACAGAGAAAGAGAAGAAATAAAAGATGCTGGCTGCTTCTGGTTCAGCTTTTTAGCAGTTTGGCTATGAATTTTGCACTGGGCTGTCTATGCAAAAACAACCTTTCTGTTACACCACCCCTGTAACCCAAACCTCTTTCAACACCTTGTCTTTTAGACTGAAGCTTTTGACCCAGGCCTGCCATTCAGTACAAGTGGCATCCTGCAAACAGTCCTCAGGGAAGTCAAAACTCCACTTTTTCTGACTCAGAGGAATTAAATGCTTGCACAAAATGCCACAAGGCTCTCGTTTGCCTAGCTCAGTGGTGCCACCCCTGGCCTGCTGATCGAGGTTCAGGATCTCATCTCCAACCAGCTGCCACATCCTACTAGAACTAACAGGAGGAGGAGGAAAGGAGCTCATATGTGGTTAGAAAAAATATGTTCACCCACGAGCTGAATGGTGCACACGAAATGAGATCTGACCCAGGTCTCAGACCTCTGCACTGCCAGGGTGATAATGAAACTGCTGATTGGGATGCCAGAGAGGCTGTGGGACCTCCATTCTTGGAGGTACTCAAAACTTGTCTGGACAAGATTCCAGGCAAACAGCTCTACGTTAGCCTCTCTCTGAGCAGGGACTGCCAGAGGTTCCCTCTGATACATCTGTCTATACCTGTATGACTGTTCTGTCACACCACTTGTCTGAGTAGCTGCTTGCTCCATTCCCTCAACGTGAGCTGAGGACAAGGTCAGGAGCCAGGAAGCTTGGGCCTCAAAAGGAGTAGGGACCAAAAATATCAGTTCATACATTACTACAAATTAGTTGGAATTACTACCCTGGGATGGGAGAGAAGTCTTCAGGTGAGTAACTGAAACTTAAACACAGCTGACAATGGAAATCCCTTCAAAAGCTCTGCTAAGGCATGTCAGATGGCTGCTCTCCTCCAGTGCTGAGCAGTCTCTGTGAACAGTTCTTGCACCCTTGCTAGACAGGGAGAAAGAGAAACTCTCCTCATTTGCCACAAGAAGTATCTGGCACCTTGGAGAACACATTCTAGATTTCTCCTGTGACACTGCAGGAGATGCCCTCAAGACAAAGAGAACAAGCAGGTTTTAGGACACTTCACTCACGGCAGAAGTCGGGCTCTCTCCACTGGACCAGGACACCCCTCCTAGCACAGGCTGCTGCATAGCTGGCCACAGCAGAGCACAGGCAATCCCCGCCACTGGAGCAGGAGCAAACATCAAAGCGACAGTTCTTCACGTAGGGCGTGGGACTGACTTCGTGGTGGCAGGGTTCAAAGGCAGCAGACATCAGAACTGAGCAGGACTCCTCAGCATACCTGGCTAGAAAGAGAAATGGCATGCTGCTCTGAATCACTCCATGCCTTTCAACAAAAGCTGCAAGAGCCACGGAAGCATTTGCTTTTGCAAAACACAAACTCAAACTAACCTAAGCAAATATGCAAAAGAGTAAAACAGGATCAAGCAGGCATAGATAGAATCATAGCTCAGGGCATGAGCTACACTAAAAGAATAATGTTTGACTAGTAAAAACAAATCAAGGAAAAGTAAGGCTTTTAGACCTTGTTACCACTATTTCTGCCTCTGTACTTCCTTTTACAGGGCCTCTGCTTTCTGCTGGTTTTATATTGGCCAAATTAAGCCTCTTAGACTGTGCTGCACTTACAAATCACCAGTGCCTGCTCTGATCTACAACTATAACGTTTTTGTGTGCCTTCTCCTCCCAGAAATCAGAGGCTGCTCTGAACAGAAATTCCTCTGAGAATTTCTCTCCATGTCCAATGAGGACAGCCAAGCAGGACAGAGGGAAAGAAGACAACTGTCTGTTGGGATGCAGTAAAGGAAGGGAGCCAAAGGATCAGTAAAAGTACACAAGGTGTCAGGACAGGGGGGAGTGTTGTCCACCCCGAGGATGAGCACAGCACTGCTGCCACCTGTAAGAGTGCTTTCAGTGGCACGAGTCTGTGCTGGGGCTGTGATGCTCTAACTCCAGCCATGGTCCAAACTGAACAGCAGCATGAGCCCACATGACTGATCTGGATTTTAATTTCCACAACACATCACATTTTCCTTAGGGAGACTGCATCAATCGGTGTCTGTGTTTGTTTGGGGGTTTTGTCTGGTTTTTAGCAGAGATTATAGCTACCCTGCTGCTACTGTAAGCAGCACTAGCTCCTCTTGTTTGTCTTTATTTCTGATTTTTGTCACATACAATGGAAGATCCCAGCTCACTGCATGTATTAGCTTTGGATGGAGTTCAGTACCTAAGCGAGGGTTGAGACTGCAGGGGTCACTGTCTTGCTTTAACAAGTTTTGGCAGTCTGCCTTGAGCTTCCAGGAGTTCCCAAAATCCTCCAGACGAGCTTCCACCATGCCAGAGGGTGTAAGAAAATCGTCTCCCTGGTTACCATTGTAATTCCCACACAGCCCACACGTCCTCTCGGAGTAGACTGGAGACAGCTAGGGAACACAGGAGAGCCTGGTCATCCTCCAGAGACACACCCCTGAGAGGCTCCATCTGCTGCATGAACCACGCACAAGCACCACGGAGATTCTGAAATACACTGCAAAATGCCAGAGACACGATTTCACTGTACTACAGCTTTGGACTTTTAACAGAACTGCTACCACCAGGAGCAGAGGGACAGCTTTTGCACTGCACAGTGATCATTTCAGATGGTAGCTGAAGCTGACTAGGAGAAAAGTGATCAGCTCTCCAGCTTCGTATTTCCCTATTTTCCCCTTTCATTCATATAAATCAACAGGGCACCAGCAGGGGTTGCATTTGGTTGGTTGGTTTTATTACTTATTACTCTGATGGCCAAGGAAGCTACTTTTTCACGTACTCTGCAGACAGACAATGGCTCATACAAATCCAAGTTCTGATGTGTTTTCAAGTGGAAACTCAAATCATAACTACCAAGTGGTCACAAAAAGGGAAACCTTCTTGAGGAACATACAATTTTTACCAGAAATTTGGCCAAGGTCAGGGAAGTGTATCACTTCCTTCAATTGTCAGAAATGCTTGGCAACAGGTCAGTCTACAAATCCAGCATAAATTAAGTCTCCAAAAGCAATTAAAAAGATGCTTCAGATACCCAGCAAGGGAAGGAGATCAGAGCAGAACTGAGTAAGTGCAGACGATTGGAGACATTTCCACTGCTTTTATGGGTAGAGGATCTGGAGCAGAAAATTAGATTTGTTTTAACTGTAAGAAAGCATTTGCCAGGCTATATGGGTCTCTGACCAGGCAGAAAAATACTCTGAATACTGGGGAAAGCAAAAACTTTTGAGATGTGCCAAGGTACCGAGCTGAATTACTGCCAGTCCCAAAACAACTTCTAGAATCCTTGGAGCATAAGAGATACAGGCTAGACTGAAACAGCAACAAAGCTAGGGATGCTTTCTAAAGTTACTCTCAACCTTTCTTCTCTGTCTTTTCAACTCTTGTACTCACTCTGGAACTAGCTTCCATCAACCTTTACACTGTGCCAGATGTGATATTTAAGCCAGATTTGGGGACATGTGAGGAGAGTCCAAAAGCCATGGTACAGAGAGGGCAGCACTCACTGCTCCATAGAAAACCCCAGGAAAATGGACTTTCTTGGCAAAACTCTTCCCAGTGAGCCAAACCACCCTGGGTGGGGCCCAGCTGCCGGTTAAGCACCCATCCAGGCAAGCAGGGCAGGAACAACAGATCTGCAGCCACTCAGCATCATGCAGGAGCACCCACAGCCTGCAGGGCACTGCACCAGGGGAGCTGGTGCTGGAGGGAGCAAGTGCACCCTGAGGGACAACACTGCATTCCCCCAGACCCCCTGCCTGAAGAAAACAGCCTCTCCTGCAGGCAGAAAGGGCAGCAGGCAGCCTAGCTGGGGAGGCTGTGATGCTTTATCAGCTATGGGGAGACTGCTCCACACTAAACCACCTTCTCCCCTTCCCTCACAGGCTTTCTGTGCTGCGCATCAGCCTGCAGCCTCCAGCACAGGGGGGACCAAGGTGGTGCACACACAGCAATCTGCTTCTGCAGCTCAACTGCTTCTTTGAGCAGCTCATTTCTCCTAAACCTGGCTTGGCAGTGCCATGGTCTGTGGCACAGACAAACCCTGATTGTTAATCAAGGGTGACTTTAAACATTCCTCACAGTACGAGGAGCATGCAACATCTCTTCTGTGAGCTAATTAATTTTTCCTGGAAGTTATGAGTAACTGTGTCCCTGGAGCCATATTCTTCCCTTATTTCAAGTCATACAAGTCCATTGCTTTCGACAGGACAGTCAAAGCAAATGAAAGCAAAAATCCAGTTTGGAGGGTATGTGCTGAACAAAAACCCCGAACTATTCATGGTTAATAATGGCACAAAAAAGAGAAGAAGAAACCACCACCCCAAAAAAGAACAGAAAAAGCAAACCCTAGCAAGCTGCTATAGGATGAAAAGGTTTGTTTCTGGAATATAAAAGGAGCTGTGTATCACTCCGGGGGCAGCAGAAGAGAATGGCATTTCTACCATGCAGCACAAAGTGATTCTCCCTTCAGACAACAAAGCCCTTGTGTCTGCTTGCGTGGGGCGAGCGAGGGGGCGAGAGGACAGACAGCAGGCAGAGAGTTACCTTCACAAGGAGCTGGCCATGGCCATCCCAGTCCACCTGCAGGTCCTCCCCGTAGGCCAGGCGAGCCGCGGTCCCCAGCATGCGCTGGATGCGGAGGGCACCTGCAGCAGGGCACACAGTCAGCCCGCGACGGGCACGGCCGGGTCACTGCCCGAGCCTGCTCTGCTGTGCACAACGGGCCAACACGGCAGCCTCCACGGGGCAGGGGCATGTGGGGCTGACACAAGGGGTGCCAGCAGTGCCCGCTTCCCAGGCTCCCATCTCCTCAGCAGATGGCATCTGCGTGGAGGTGTCCGTTACGTTCTGCTTTAAGCACTCGGGAGCCGTAGAAGAGGATGTAGGGGCATTTTGTAAAACCTCAGGCATTAGCTGGGACATTGTGCAAAACCCCTGCAGGGATTTCAAGCTTCTGGATAAAAAAATAACAGTAATTTTTAAAAGCATAGTGGTTTTCAAGAACACATCTCACAAATCCAGACCAGCTTCAGTCTCCTCATTTGAGAGGAGCTGAGCCAAGATGCGTTGGGTGCATGGAGACAAGCTGGCACAACAAAGCTTCTAGAAGAGGCTGCAAGTGAGAAGGTGGTGCTGAAAGCACTCTTTAATTGAAGGGGCCGAGGGCATGCCAGAAAGCATTAGTAGGCAGGACCCTGCAGTGCCTGTCCAGAGCTGGCAAACACACCTTGCAGCAAGGGGATCTGCACGTCTTGTCCGTTCAGGGAAATCCCTCCTCCGTGTTTCATTCTGATGAGGCTGTTGTCCAGACCCTGGATCCGAACGGAAACTGAGCGGGTGCACACTGCATCAGGATCATCTGCACACTGCAGAGAAGGGAAAATCTGCCTCAAACCTCAAGCTTTCACTTTATTGGTGCCTTAGCCCTGGGCTCCAGAAGGCGTTTCAGCACCTCGCTCGGGAGGCATCTCGATGCTTTTGTGGATCTAGTTTCTGCATCCCACAGCCACGAGGCTGGCAACCTTCCTTCCATTCACCTGCTAATCAAGCACCAGGGAGCAACCCACAGCTCCTCATCTCAGAGCCTTGGAAGCAATCCACGGGTGCTTTGCCCGTGGGCGAGTGGCCCCAGCCCCTCTGGGCTGCAGCAGGAAGGGCAGAGTGCCCCTCACACCCCATCAGCCTGGGAAGCGGCCGCGTGGGTCCCGCTGCCCGGCGCTCTCGGGCTATTTATTTTCCACGCTGTGGCTTACGCAGATGAGGAACAGAGATTACAGGCCCTTGGGTCTCCAGATTGCAAAAGGGAAGTTTCAGTGAAAACCTGTTCTGCAAGTTCCCAAGAACAGATGACCTCAGAGCTGCATTATCAGAGCTTACTGATGCAGGACACAGAGTGTGCATGACTCAGTCACACCCTGTTTCTTCAGAACGCCCCTGATTAATAGTTGCTTGTGCCCTGCAAGGCAGGCTGATCCTGCACTCTCATCAGCCTCCTGACTCCATTACACCTCTCCCTGACTTCAGTTCCCTCATCCCTGTCCCCTTTCTTCCCCTCTGCTTCATTCAGAACTCTTTTCAGTATCCAAGCGACTTCACCAATTCCCACGTTCAACTGGTCCATTAACTTCATGAATAGGTTAACCTCCCTGTGACACCTCCTCCAGGGTCTCCTTCCCTGCCCACACTGGCCTAGCTCCTTTTCCTGCCTCTGTCCAGCTGCCTCCCTCTCCATCAGAGGAGATGGCAAAAGGAGCCGGGAGCGGCTGACTGGCGAGCAAACAGAAATCACCAGTCAGTGTGACTGAGTGGACAGCAGCACAAGGCTGGTGTGGCAGCACAGCTTGCCTCTGCCCGAGGACTCGCCTGCTCCCTGGCAGAGCTGAGGTGCCCACCCCGGGGTGCTTCACAAGGGGTGCACCCTCGCCCGTCCTTCCGCGTCCAGCTGGCACGGAGCCGCTCACTACCCATCTCAGTCTCCAGGTAGGCTGGCAATGGCAGAGAGGAGAAGCACAACACTGATTAACTAAGGAGAGAGGCTGCATCTGTTCTTTAAACGAATTATTTCCCTAGGAAAATTGCTTTAGTTGGGCTGTGCATCTGCAGTTGGTTTGAGCCCTCAGCCCTTCCCCCCGAGGCTGCGCGCAGCGGCGCCAGCCGAGGCCGCTGGTACCTGCACCGTCTCGATGACCACCGAGAAGGAATTTTCCACACAGTCCTTGGCAAATAAGTAATGGCAGATCCCGCTGAAGGTGAAATATCTGTTGTCAAAGCTTTTGAAATGGGACTGGCCTGTGACAGAGCACTCTCCTGGAAAGTGCAGAGAGACATTAATCACCCCAGTGCCCACCGCAGGCAAACCCCTGCCTGTGCCCACCAAGCCACTGACGGGGAGAGCAGCACAGAGGAGCAGGTGCACAAGGCTCAAGCTCCCCACAGACCAGAAAGCACTAATGAGACAATGGCAGCTCCCAGTTTATGCAAGTCGTTAGCAGTAGTAACAGAGATGCCAGCAAAGCTGGTGAATGTGGTATAAATCACACTGGAGAGCTGAAACTCATGCCTGGGGAAAAGCCTATCTGATGTGCACATGGAGGGTCACGACCCCAGCAGAGCTCAGCTCTGCACTGAAGGGGGTGACTCCTCTGCAGCATCTCCCCCTGTGGCCCTGGAGATCCAGCATAGTCACCTCTCTGCAGCAGAGGTCATCCCTAGCACTGCAGAGATGGGTGCTGGCAGCACTCGGATCTGAAACAACAACCCACGCTCCCTGTTATGCAGGACCCAAGTTTCCCTCTTTATGCAATGGGGAAACTGAGGCACACAGATGGCAAGTACTCATGTCACAGACTGGCGGAGCAGGGAGACATTCCTGACACTCCAGCATTAGTCACACACTCCATACACAGGGACACGTTGCCTCTCTGCCCCGAGGCAGGAGCTTGCAACACCCTCTGAGGTAACACACTCTAACCCAGTTGCCCTCAGCCCCGTGGGGATCTGCACCCCAGCTGCAGAATGCAGCCGTTGTTCAGGAGCTGAGAATCAAAACTTGCAACAAGACTCGTTGGACTCCAATGCTGCTCTACTCTTCTGCAGAGCTGCCTCGTTCCCAGCCTGTGCTTCACACTGCCCTGGCCGATGTGAGGCTGCTCTGTTTCCCTGCTGGAGCTTTCGAGCACTGCAGTATGGTTTGATGAAGGCAACAACGTGTGGAAGCCTCCTGCACAAAGGCCTCCTTCAACACAGCCTCCACAGAGCCGATTCCTCTCTTGGGCTTGAACACCAGCAAATTGTTCTAACATTAAATTAAAAATACCTTATCAGAACGAAGAGCTGAAAGATAACCACTGCTGGAGTTCTTCCAAGGGCAGAATTTATGTTGGACTTTGCTCTGAGCCATTATCTTAATTAAGTAGCATACAATTAAAAATAATTCTATAGCTACAATAGCTACATCTAAAGTCCTTACAGGATAATGTGGAAGTCTGGCTTGCCCACCCATCACAAAAAGAGGCTATTTAAACATATTGACATCTTAAAATGTTTTGGTCAACGGTGGCTTCTCATTTCCAGGAAGGCAGTATTCAGGGGCTTTAGTTTAATACCCTGTTGTGCTAGGGGCTCTGCAAACACATAGGGAGGCTCCAGCTGCACAGACATGGAGAAGTTTTCCACATGGCAGGACCGTGGTACTTGGAGATGCTCTCATGGCAAAGAAGGGGGAAGAGCCCCCCTATCCAGACCAGATTCAGGTGCTGGGCCCACATCATCCACTGACAAACGATGGGGAAGGCCAGAAGCTGGTAGCTGAACCCTCTGAGCTCTTGTCTCTCCACTGCCTCTGAGGCCTCTGTAACATCTGTCTAATGTACATCAGTGAAATTTCCCAGATTATTCATGTGAACTGTCTTAAAGCAGCCTGTGCCAAAGCACCACCTCAGAGATTCTGAGGGTTCTCAGCCCTGCACAGCTCTGATTTGCCTTAAGAGAAGTCCAGCACCCACTGGATTTGTCATGCCCTGGAGTAAGGCAGCTTGCTATTTACTAGCTCACCCTGGAAATCCAACTTCCAGTTCAATTTAACTTGGACAAAGGTAAAATAAGTGTTATTCTAGTCAACTTCAGAGCTGATTAACTGGCTACCAGGCATGGAGGACAGATTTCCACACAGCCTAGACACAACCTGCTGCACTACACACAGCATGGTTCCCAGGGTGTCCTCTGCAGCTGGGCACCAGAGGCCAGGTTGCAGCAGGGAGAGCTCGGGGCTGCTGCCCAAGTCCCTGCCTTTTGGCATTGCTCCTGGAAGGGAAATTTCTTTCCATCCACAAAGTCTCTCTTATGGGCCCCTCTATCTCCTCCATTTGATGTAATGCATCCCATGAGATGTCCTCAAACTTACTTCCTTCATAATTAATTACATTATGATAGTAGCTTGAGAGCTTCTTGCTGGAGGTAGCCAGCTCTTGCTAGTTGGCTGAGACAGCCCTACCTGCAGCTGGGTACCCAGCTGTGACACCAAGCTGACAACAGGCAATTCATTCCCACAGCATAAAAGAAACCTTTCCTGAAAAACAGGTTGGCAAAACAAAATAGTGGAGCTACCTTGAGCCTGTGTGAGTCTAAGTAGAGATGTTTTCTGTGACACATGACTTCAGAAATCTGTGTTGCAAAAATAACCAGCCACGTTGCTTCAAGCAGAGACAAAACAGGAGAGGTGACAATATGAAGTTCTCTGATGCTCCTGCCAAGGACTGCTGCTCTGGGAGGCTGTGCTGCCCTCCCAGCCTGTCCTGGCACAGCCTGTGGATGTCAGCAGCACCTGTACAACAGCTGTGCTCACACAGCCCCAGTCTTGCACGAGCCTCGCCGAGAAGTGACTTGGATACTTCAGCAGAAGGTACAAAAATAAGGTGGCTTGCTTTCTGAACCTGCTCCTTTGCACAGCTTCCCAACACAGGGAAAGGCAGAGAACTCCCTCTTGCACAAAGCTGTATACAAACATCTGTTTGCAAGCCTCAATACCAGGCTTATCTTCATTTCTGTAACCACTGTGAAGAAAACATGGCTGGAGTTGAGGGTAAAAATTTGGTCCACATAGTATTCATAGCAGCCCAGAAAGCAGGGACATTAAGAGCTGTAACTTGGGGAAAAGCTGAAGTTAGGAAAATACACATTTCTTTCTTTGCAAATGTGCTGCTGCCCATTAGCTACAAGACATAACAAGTAGCTGGGGCTGTGTCCTTGGTTCTGCATTTCACAGGGACACTCCTGAACTTGGAGAGATCTCTAGTGAGCACCTCAGGCACAGGGTTTCTCAGTCCTGCTTGGAATAGCTCACTAAAAATGCTTTTTCTATTTTCAACATGCTCCCAGTGTGGGTCGTTTGTTTTTCACTGCTGAGGCTTTGAGGCAAGTGTTCTTTCAGTCTGAATCGGGAGGAAATGGAGCACTGATGGGTCATGCTACTATAGACAGACTTTTTGACAGCCATTTAAAAACTGTTCCTCTCCTCATCTGTGAGGATTGCACAGTCTCAATCTCAGAAAACCCAAACCAAACCCAACAAACTCCCCAAACCTGCTCTCTCTTCTCCTGCCCTGCCATAACCCCAGTCTGCTTCCCAGCCCTTCCACTCTCAGCTCCCAAAAGCAATGAGAACATGGATAAAGACTCCTGCTGTGCCCCTGCAGAGACAGCCACACACAGTGCAGGCAGGCAAAGGCTGTTCCAGGTCAAGCAGGTCTCTCCGTGGCTGACCATGGTGCAGAACTGACAGGGGATGGGCCATGAAACCAACAGAAGGAAATAAGGAAGGTGGCACTCTGCTGGGTGGTTTGACTCACAAGAAGAGTTCAACAGCATGATTCTGTCTGGATTGCACTGGAGCGAGCAAGATTGACTTTTTGGGTGAAAAAAAACCAGAAATGGGATGCAGGTGGGAGTGATGTGGGCAAGGCTGACCTGTCAAACCTGCAAACAGCAGAGCCAACATACCTGGGCATTCCCCATTGCTGCAGATCCAGGTGCCACGTCGACAGATGCTAGGAAACATCGTGACAGGTTAGACAGAAGAACAGATTCAAATATTCTGTTACAGCTTCTTCGCACATAACTGAAACATGGGACCCTGCTTCAGGGAAACCAGTCGAGGCCCAAACATCCTTTCTGTGTCCCATGAGCTCAGAAACCCACCCCTTCTTATCACCATTTGACAGCAACTGCTGGTAATATGGCCTGTAATGGTTGCACAGCTCGAGAACTTTTTTCCCCCACCAAAGCTCTGTGTTTGTAACAGAGTTTTCAACTAGGTACCACTGATGCTGAATGAGTTTTAAATACCATTCTCAAGACATGTCTACTAATATGGCAATCATGGGGGGGAAAAAAAGTTTGAAGAAAATGTATATGCTCCAGAAAAAGCATACACTACAACCCCCAGCTCAAAGAAGGAAACTTCACAGCCAGACCAGGTGGCTGAGGACCTTGTCCATTTGACAATGTCCAGGATGAGGCCCCATGACCTCTGTGGACACCTGTCCCATCAAGAAGCTACAGACAGCTCCAGGGAAAAGGAAAAATGCTGCTGATAGAGTTTATGGCTCATATTCTGTGACACATGGTGCAGATAATGAAAAACTTCTGATAAACAGTGATGATGCATAGACCTTTCTTCTACATATGGTGGTCTTCACTGAGTCCCCCTTCTGTCCTCTAATGGGAAACATCTGGGCACAGAGTTGTCTGAAGTCCTTCCACAGATACGTTCACACTTCCACAAACCAGACCAGGAATACAGAGCTGGTTCCCCTGCCTCTCTTCACACAGCTAGCCTTCCCCCCAGGGCATTCACGAGGCAAAAGAAAGAGCAATCAGGAGCCAGGAAGATTAATCAGCTTTGCAAAAAATTCCAAGCTAACTCCTTTTGGAAAGAAACAGGGTTTAGAGGTTAAGTAAATGTAGGAAGTCAAAACAAAGACACCACTGCTGACACTAACCAGACATGGGAACCTGCTGGTCTATCTTATCCACAGGAAGCAGGGAGTTCTCTACTGTTTGAAGGAGTATGACCCTTGCATTGTTCTATCAGATGAAATATCCCTTTAAAAGCAGACCTGATGTGGTCTTTGTGCACAGCTCTGTTCCTGGAAGGGGCTGGCATTTCCAGTAAGAGACCAGGTCCTCTGCCAGGGAAAGGGAATTTTTAAAGTAGAGAGATTTCTAGAATCATCATCTGAAACAGTCACTAACCAGTGTGCACACTTATCTAGAGCAACAGCAGCCACACCAGAGCAACACAGAGTTTACCATGAGTTGCAGTCCTGGGAGATTGTGAAGCCAGGAGGATAGTGTTTTCCAGAGTGGATGCAGGAGCAGTCTGAACTTGCAATGCAGTGTTCACCATCAAGGAGCTTCCCCTCTGGTTAGGCCAGCCAGCAGCAGATACACATGCCAAACAGACACAGATATGAGTATGGTTAGATTCTCTAGTTCTTCACAACCTTTGGCAAGTCTTCATATGCATTATTATCCATACTTAGTCACCAACAGCACTAAGAAAGAATGAAGCCTGCCAAGCAGCCTCATGGGGCTGAGGCCTACTTTCCTTCTAGTGCTGCCTCTCCCTCAGATGTGCTGAATGGAGCATTTCTGGTCCTCCCAGAGAGCACCCAAGTCCAAAACAAACATGTTGGAACACACACGAGTCACCCACAGGGAGCAGACTGAGGTGGGTCAGAACTGCTCTAGAAAGATGAGTGTTGGAAAAACACATGCACTGCACTGACCACTGCAGAGGGTGTGTTGACAGGTTCTGCTTTTGTTGTAAGAGGACAGAACTGGAGACAGAACAGGGAATCAAGAAACAAAGTTGGAGTCCATAAAAGCCCAGCACACAGGGCCCGAGAGAAAAAAATGTTGTGATGTGGAGCTGTGTTTTCTCATCTCCTGCAGAAGCAGAAAGTGAAAGGCCCAACTTGGACCTAGCTGCTGAGGTTTCCATATTACACAACTATAATTACCTAGTCTATTTTATCTTACAAAGATAAACAGAGGCACAGAAGAGTTACAAGACTTGTTTGATGTTACTGTTCTTTCTTTCCATGAAGTTCCTTCTACCCCTCTACTTGTTCCTCAAGCGTTTCCCTTTCTGTGAGGTTCTGCTTCTCTGTTCTCCAGTTCCCTTTCCTGTGCTGAACTGACCTGTGCACTACGACAGAATCACAGCACCACAGGGCTGGAAAAGCCCTCTGAAGGTCATCTACTCCAATGTCCCTGCAGTCAGGTCACTCAGAGCCCCATCATATATCTGACAGAGTTCTTGTGAACCAGGGGATTCATCTCTTTCAGCTTTTCCCACCACCCCCAGGACTGCACAAATTAACAAAATAATCTCCTCTGTCTACTTCACATTACCTGCCACCCTCCATCTGCACCTTTCCATGTCCTGACAGAGTGACAGCTTTCAACCTCTGGGGAAAAACTAAATGGGAAAGCAGCAAGCTCTGAATGAAATCACAGATCCTCGAGCAAGGCTGGCACTGCCACCACAGCCTTGCTTTGGAAACCAAATTATGATCTCAGTAAACCTCCCTTGCACCTGTATCTTGTATTCTCTGTTATTCCTCTAACTGGATGCTTCCAATCCAAAGCAAATCTAGATTCTAGCTGTGTCAGTGGGAAGGGGTCCCTCACCAAGAAAGAAAGGCAATGCTACAGTATCAGAGGGTGCTGATTTTCACAGAGTCATTTCATTTTTAGTTGGGTCTGAAAAAGGCCCTTTGAAGCAGTGAGTATACAGGCATTACAGAAACTGGTTTATTCTAGGTCATGGTCCCAGAAAAAAAAAAAGCAGCATTACTGATTTCAGGAAAATATAAGAGAAGACACAGCTTTCCTTCTTCTAATAAAATAGGTAGCATCACTGCCAAACATTTCTCTATAAATAACCCCCTAAATAAATTACCAGGGCAGCTGCAGCCATCAACACATTGTCCATCACAGACTTCATTGATATTCAGGCTCTGGCAGGTTTTGGCACAAGGGGCCACACATTCCTTATACTCCATGCCAACTGGACATCTTGGCCCTGAAACAATTAGAAGAATTTAGAAATGCAAAATCCTCAATAACTCTTAAATAAAGAAATCCCTTAACTATCAAAGGCTGAAGCATAGGGACACCAAACAGGTCATATCCTCTCCAAGCAATGATTTCTTTTTCACAAACAGAACATTTAAGAAACTCCTGATTTTCAGTTGGTTGAAATATCACCATCCCTTAGGTTGTGCAGTAAATAGTTAGAGGTTAAAGTCAATTTCTATTCTACTAAGTTGAGTCTTAGTAACTAAAACCAAGGGCATTAAGAACACTCAAGCATGGGGAAAAGCTCTACAATAACATCTAAGTAATTTCTGTAGACAAGCATGCTCTGTACTTTTAAACCATGCAGTTACTCCACTGACTGGTGAACTTAGGCTGCTACGTGTTTCCAGAGAGAACTGGGAGACAGTTAAGACTCTGAAATCCTCCCTTTATTCCTCCAGAGAAGTGCCAGCACAGGAAAACACCCGTGCTGGGCATCTTCCCTGTTGTCATGATCTAGCCTGGGCCATTACGCAAGCACACATCATACTCATTCCTGCATTTTGAGGCACAGACATACCCCACAGGCTGTGTGGGTGTGCAGTAGGAAGAAAACACCAGAGCCTGCACTCTCAGCAAATCCTCTCCCAAAGAAGGTGGGAGGGTAGGGAAGGAGCAGTCTTGCCCTCTGGGGTTCCCTTCCAACACAGCAGAATGTCTCGTGCCTCCAACACGACTATCACCATCTCCAGAGAGCATCACACAGCAGCTGGAGGGGGATGGAAATGCAGCTGCTGCTGTGGCAGCAGGACACCCCTCCTTTTCAGCTGCTGAAGCCAAGGGTTAGAAAGGAGCTCTAAAACTCTGGGAATAGAGAGGGAATTCTCTCATGGCTTTAGACTTACAGGTGGCCCTAGCAAGCTAGGGTTCTCTGGCTTGCACCCTGAGCAAGGAGACAGGCTTTCATCAAGTCCCTTTTATGTCCCAATGGAAAAGCAACAAATCACTGCTAGAAAGAAGACTCTCCTCTAGTGAAGAGTCCCTTGAAAAAGTTGAGCAGCATCTTCCTGTCCCAACCATAACCTGAAGGCACAGTTTTCTGACTTGGTGGCCTACAGCAAAATATCTTCACCAGGGAAGAAAGTGTTGTCAGTACATAACGTGTACTGACAAATCACCAAGCCACCATCCCAGAAGAGCAGCAGTTGCTGTCAGGTGCATCACGCAGGTCTGCGAGACAGGCACGAGCTGAGGGGGGGTAGCAGCACAGGAACAACCCTGGCAGCTTACTGCAGGAGCTCTCCTCAGGCCAGCCATCCACGAGCACTCCTTGGTGAGCACAGCTTCTGGCATAATCCAGGAACACGGAGCAGTGGCAGCCCATGGGCTGGGCACAGGCACAGATGTCTCTCTCACACACATGGATGTAGGGCTCTGGATCCACTCGGTGGTGGCACCGAGAGAAGGTCAGAGAGGTTCTCAGCAGCTGGCAGGTTTCCAAAGCACCCTGCACAAGTGAGGAGCAAATGGAGAGAGAGAGGGGGAAAAACGGGCAAACCAAGTTACTAAAGGAAGAAGAAACCCTGTGGAAACAATCTTTTATGACATTTATTACATATCAGAAAATGACTTCAAAAATAAAGAATATTCTACACACACAAAAAAAAATAACCTTCTTTTACATTTTTTTTACTACAGTGTTTTTTGTCTTGATCTTGTTCCATCACATCTTACCTAATGACTGAGCTCAAGCTGAGTATCAAGAATCCACACTATATTTTACAAAGCAACAGTTTATTTTCTCTACAAGAAGGCTTTCTTGCCATTCAAATTGCTGCAATTTTCCAGTGACTTTATACAAGAAATGATAGCTGAAGTGTTTCCATCCTTTAGACAGATCTCAACTATTATGATAAAAAATAAGGCATGCAAGCTGAAATATGGGTAAATCCAAACAGATCTAGAACAACAATCAATTTACCATGAGGGCTGTCAAAGACCAGGGCAGGTGTTCAGAGAGGCTGTGGAAGCACCACCCTTGGAGACATCTGACACGTGAGTGCCCAAAGCCCTGAGCAGCCTGGCCCAGGACGGCCCTGTTGCACACACAGGGATGGACTAGGTGGCATGCAATAGTCCCTTACAACTCGAACCATTCTCAAAATTAGTTTTATTGTCTTTTTTTTTTTTTTTTCTTTAAAGCTCAGAGGTCCTTGTTTTCCATTTAGGGGACACATGGTGATCCGCAAACACTGTCAATCTCCCTCAGTGCTGCTGCATCCCTCCTCAGGAGCCCCACACTGCAGCAGACCCCTAAACCCAGGGGAGCAGGGAGTAAAGCTTCAGGCTGAAACACTGCTGGGTTGAAAATAACAAACAGATGATGGATAAAATCCAGGGGAGGTTCCCCCTCAGCTTCTGCACCAGGTCTATTTTCAGTGTCTCTTTAAATGGGTCAGTGGTGCCCTGGCATTGGCACTCAGCAGCCACAGACTTGCTGACCTTCTCTCTGCCAGTCCCCCCACAGAGCTGTAGGTGGAATTCTGCACATTCCTCCCATTTCTGCACCAACTGCAATTGTCTGCTGCTCAACAGCTGCCATTCACAGATACCACCTCCGAAGTGACAGAAGACAGCAGAAGCACCCTCTCCTTCTCCTGTGACATGCAGGCACAGAGTGTTCCCCCAGATCATTCAGGGAGGAATATTATGGTGCCACAGTGGGTATAGTTTTTCACAATACATCTTCTTTTGGTTCCCTCAAAGCGACACTGAATTAGGCTTCTGTCTTCCCCAGTAAAAAGCATCCAAAGCCAGTGTATTTGCACCCCAAATGTTGTCTCTGTGTCTGAGCAAACACAACAACTGAGAGCAGATGCTTCAGTTGAATGCTGTCAGCTGACCTGTGTATTTCAGAGCACAAAGACTGCAGGTCTGTCTTTCTGCTGGGTCTGCCTGTGGCCTCTACCATGGAGGAGTCTCCCACTTTCAGCTCTGGGGATAAATGCTAGTGCTCTAATGGTATAGTTTCCTAATCAGGAAAGAAAAATAGAAATAATACAATGAAATGTGGCTTCCATTTTTTCTTTTTCTACCTCCAAACGGGGGGAAAAGGACAAACACAGAGAAGCTGCTTCTTTTGGTAACTATTTAAGCAACAGCTGGAGAAGACAGGGCATGGTATGGGGGCAGCAGCTCCCTCCCTCATCACTACCCAGTCTGGCAGGGTTTCAGATCACAAGACAGCCAAGAGGCAGCTCCCTTGGCAGATGCCAAGCTGTTCCAGCCCAGGAGGGGAATGCTGTACCTGAGGAGAAATCCTATCTGCAGGCAGAGCAGTAGTCAAACATGTGTAAGTCAGTATGATTTGGAGGTGGAGGGCAGGGAGAGGCTGGGTCAAGACCTCCTGCTGACACATAAAGCCATTAATCAAGACAAGAGCTCTTCCACAGTAAGGAACATGAAACTGCATTTGCTGTGATTGGGAAATAGCAACAGGGCTTTCTGGCTTCCCTGCATCTTGTGTCAGTCAGAAGCCATCTCTCCAAGGATGCTGCTGTGGTGGGGGGGCAGAGAGGGCAGAGAAAGTCACAGACCTACCCTGAGCTGGGAGACAGGAGAAGCACATGGAACCAAAGCTGTTGTCCTCACCTAGCAGTGAACACTGAGCAGGGAGGAGGGCTGGGAGATGGAGGAGATTTCCCTTCCTGAGGCTGAAGCAAGCAAAAAGCATGCTGTTAAAAAGCCCTACATTCTTCAGCAGGAACTCATTTGGCTGGGCTTCTATCAGTAGCACTGTTTATTCTTGCAAAGTTAATAAATGAAGCCAATGTTGAATGCTGTGAGCTCATGAACTCACAAACGAGAGAAGAGAATTTCATCCAGTTCATGGGAAAGCAAACTGTATGCCACAAAGCATCAATATTTAACATGACCCATATAGAACTTGCATTAGTTGTGGTCTATGCATCAGAAAGAGCTTCCCTCTGCAGGCCACTCCCTGGCCTCTGCTGCACTGTGGGCACGTTCTCCATGCTACACTGTCCTGAACAGGTAAGATCCCAGGGCCACAACCAGTTACAAGAATGCCTGCTCTAGAGCTGTCCATGGGTTACAGATGCAGCCCTGTCCCTCAGAAGGCAGCTGGTGGCACAGAGCCTTTGCAAGACCTTCAGAGAACATCTCTGTTAAAAACAGCCTGCTCTGGCACCTCCCAGGCACCTGAACTCAAACACCAGTGACTGAGGTCACTTCTCTACAGCACCTGGCAGCCCCGTGGAGATCTCATCCTGCTGGCACCAGCCATGGTCTGCAGGGAGGGCACACAGTTGGCATCCATAGGAGCCAGGAGTGCCTGTGAACAGCACAGGCACATGCTGCAGGTGCCACTTCCACCTTCTGCCCACACCTGAGCCTGCTGCATCACAGCAGGGACCTGCACGTGGCCTCTCCAGCCCCGTGGCTAACACCTGCCAGGCTGTCTGAATGCTGGCACACCTTGTTCCAGCACAGCAGCAAGATCAGTGCCCAGCAGAGCCACCCCAGACTACCCAGTATCACCCTAACTGCTTGCTGAGGGAGGACCACGTTAGGGTCAGCCTCTGTATTCTGCCAGGGGGCAGGCAAGCTGCCTTTGGGCAGGGGAGGACTGAAACCAGAATGGCATCTTGTGGCACCAACCTTCTCTGCCATATCAGATGAAATGTTGCAGGTGTTGCTTGGAGTCTGCAGCCTCTTGCACCTCTTGTTTTCACTGTGCAAAGCCCAGGAGTTCGCAAAGTCGTATCTGTTTCCCACCAGGGCCCCTGTGAATGATGAAGGGAAGGAAATAGCTGTTCAGGGTTTGGTCATTAAATGGTCGTTATTGCTACAGCCCAGGAATAGCCTGCTGAAAGCTGCTCTTAGGAACAGAAGTGTTGCACCAAATGAATTTCTGTTCTCTGCAGACTGACCATAGAACAGGCACTGAGATCTGGACTGACCCCTGCAGAGGGTCTCCCTAGCTCCAGGACAGACTAAGGCCTGCAGAAGGCTTCTCCCAGCACTCACACCTGCAGGGACACACTGGGAGCTGTCTGCTGGTCAGCAAACCCCTGCAGATTCATCAGCATGCCCACACCATTGCCAGCTCTTTAAAAACCTGCCAGTGAAACACAGCATGTATCAGAGAGGCAAACAAAATGAAGCTGCTCTACCTAAACAAAGTATTAATATTCATGACCCAAACTAACCCCTATTTTTTTACTGTATTAACTAAATCTTGCATGCAAAGAAACTCAAAGACCAGGATATTGAGCTGCCCTGAAACTTGCTCCTGGCCCAGGCACAACAGTTCTTCCCTGCAACATTCATATCATTCTATTGTAATTCTCATGTTGTAGTCCAGGATTAATACTTGCAAGGATTTTTTTATTTTAATTAAATAATTTCCAAATATGTGTGGAGTTGTGGAGGTTTCATTGTTTGGTTGGGTTTTTTTGGAAGCTGCTCTTCAAGCCCCTTGTTGCCAGCACCTTTCTGTGTATTTTCAGAGCACTCCACAGGCACAAGCAATTTGCCAGCAACTTGCCAGAGCAGTTCTCCTTCCCTGGGGAGTGCTGCAGGCCTTCAGCTAAGCTGTGAGCTGCTCTAACAGGCAGTACTGGATGGCAGTTTGCTCAAGGTGCTGCCCCAGGTGAGCTTCCTCCACTCCCCACAGTAAGAGCCTGAGCAGCAGGTGGGGTGTCCAGGGGACACTGTGACTTCCATGCTAACTGCTGCCCTCCTGGCTCTGTCCTGTTGGAGAGGAAGGAAAGCCAGCAACAAAACACACAAACAACACAACAGCTAACAGAAACCAACCACATTAAAACACAGTAACAACAACCACAAAAAACAAACAAAACACAAACAGCCAAAAGAAAACCAAAACAAAAAGCCCAACAACAAATCCAGCAACCACCAAGGAAGCCACAGGCCACACTGAAGTGTTCTGGGCAGTTTCCTCCACACACCCCCTGTTTTTGGTCAGAACAGTTGCTCTCACTTCTCTGGTCTCAGCAGAGGATGTTGTCTGAGAGCACAGCAGAGCTGACTGTGCCTTAGACCCACCTCTGAACAAGCACAGTCAGTTACAGATGCAGGGCTCTGGATCTCAGATAAATGCCATGCAATGTAGAAAGGTACATGGCAAGTCTTCCTCTGTACTCTTTGTAAATGACAGATAATTCCCATGTGAACCTATCCCCTTTGCATTCAAATTAAGATGCAAGGAAGAAAATTAGATTATTTACTTAAGCCAAACAAAAACTTTACATCGTTTTCCTATAACTAAGATCCTTAGATCCTTTAAAACACCAGGAAATTTAGATTTCAGAATGATCAAATGTTTTGTTTTCCTTTTTTCCAGGAAAAAAAAAAAAAAAAAGTTATCTGCACTACCATCACTGTGAGATTGGAATGTGCTTCAAAAGCACCTGACATATGCATTTATACCACCTCTGGAAATAAAACATTACATGAAACCCCAGATTTTTCCTTTCAGATACTGTTTGCTTCTACATTTTTAGCCTGCATTGACTCCCCAGTGGCATCTTATATTCTGCATTTCAGCAGCTTAAAAGGCTGGACTATGACAGCTGGAGCAGGCTCAGAATATCAGCCTTTATCCACAATTAGCCACGGGTCTTGTTTTATCATTAATGTCTCTGTAACTCGAAGACAGATTCCCAGAAACACAACTCCTGCCAGTGTCAAGACAAGCATAATGGGATATTTGGATTTATCTGGGTGGGTTTTTTTCTTCCATAATGCCAGGAGTGTGCAACATACACAAATAACAAAAGGATGGATTCAGAAAACATCTCCTCTGCAAACCTGACTCCATCACAGTGGTTGCTACAGGCCCCCTCTGACCAGACAACCAGCAGGTTACCATTTCAGTGCAAATCAAACAGTTCAGAGGGTAATACATCCTGAAGTGCCAACCTGGAGCAAGGTCTAACACCCCTCAGGTAGCTGACAGGCTCATGGCTGCAGCACACCACCTGAGGCACAGCCTCCAGCACCAGCTGTTGCTTTGCCCGTGGCTCTGGGGTCTGCACGGTGCTTCCAGATGAGGAGCCATCCCCTCAGCCACACCACATCTCTGTCCCTCTCCTCTGCACACCCTCCTGCTGCACGTTATTCTGGTGCTCAAAGACAGAACTGCATTTATGACAGTGGCAATCCCTCCCAGAGATGTAGTTAGGGGATTAGAACTGAAGGCCCAGTCCAACAAACCAAGCTGTGCCCAGGTTTCACCAGGAAGCAATGGACTCCAGCAGGAGAGTTCAGTCTGTCAGCATCCCTGACACAACCCTGCAGTGCCCCCAGACTGGCACATCACCCCAGCAAGCTCACAGCCTGGCTTGGGCTGACCTTTATGAGATCTAATCAGCCTGAAAGGAGAGTAAATAAAAACCACTGTGGAAAGAAAAGGGGAAAGGGCTTCAGAGGCCACCAATGGGCTACCTCTTTCAGGTAAAAAACAAACCAAAACAAAACAGCTCTCCCACTTGCTTGTGTTGTCCCTCAGCTGCAAGTTAGTTTCAACAGTTTTTGGTTTGTTTTGTTGGGTTTTTTTAATTAAATCAGATTGGTTCTGCATGGACCAAGTGCAGAAATGCTCTCAGGAGCCACCCCAGCTGCAGCTGCCAAGACAAACAGGGTGTGGGCGCAGCGACACCCCTCACTTGATACAGCAAATGCAAACACAATTCCTTCTAATGCTTTCTAGATTAGTTGAAGTAAAAGGATTATTGCATCAGTAAAAAACTGTCAGAACTGCTGAGATACAGCTCTATTCTCCAGGCTAAAATAATCAGAGCTCCATGTCCACAGAAGGCCTCACAGAGTAACAGGTAGTCAGTCGTGTTCTCTGGCACTCCAGCTCAAGCAGTGCCCCTGCCATCCACCTCACCACAGCTGGCATCTGTGGCTGCTTTCAGAGCTCTCCAGCAGCAAGCACAATTCACCAGCAGCAGCAGAGGATCCACACTCAGCAGCCACAGGCAATACAGGCTCCTTTCCTGCTCCTGCTTTTTACAACAGCCTTGCTCCTAGTATTGCTTTTGTCTCAAGAAAAAGATGTCAGCTTCAGCTCTCATCCTGATGTCTACATCCACACATCGAGGTATCCAAGCCCTGCCAAAAAGTTCTGTGAGCTGTTTCTTACTATTTACACTGATGAAGGGCAGATCAGTCACTTTCACATACCATGAAATCAGCTTTTCCTGTACACTGAAGATAGGTATCCCAGGTGTCAGTTAAGGCACATCTCTGCAGCACTGCCAGCCTCTTCTTCAAGCTGCTTTCTACCCCTTTTTATTTTCTCTATCATTTACTTTTAATACATACTTTATCAATTTGACATATTAATGTATTAACTTTGCTCTAACCCTTTCCTCTTTAGGTAAGTGCTAAGAATTAAAGGACACTCTGAAATACCACAAATCAAGGTCAGTCCCTCCAGAGTCACATTTAGGGCTATTCCAAAGGCCTCATTCTTCACCCACACTGGCAGGCTCTGCTCAGAGCTGTATAAAGCAGCAGTAGCAGTCTTAGGAACTGACTGCAGCTCCAATCCAACAGTCCAGAGACAAGGAAGAGTCATTAAAAGGGAATCTCTCTATAGAGCAGCATTCCATGCCAAATCCAAGTACAAGCCTGCCAGTCATCCCCCAGGATTCAGTATCCTGCTACTGCAACACTATTTGTTCTTACTCCCACTTGTATAACTAAGGAAAAATTAGAAGCTGAATCAATGAGCATTCCTCACATCCTTTTTGCTGGGTCTCCTCCTCATCAGTCACCCTACTGTAGAGTGTTTAGCTGGTACCTTTCTTTGTGTTTCAAGATTCAAGGTTTCTAGAAGTGATAATTTTGCCTTCTGAGGCTTGGTCTGGAATGAGATGTGACAGCAGTTTCCTTTCAGAAGGAAGGAAGATGAAAGAACTTCACCAGGCAGCATTCAGTGCATCAGGCTGAGGGACCTGACAGGTTTTGTCAAACCATTTTGCTGGATCAGCAAAAATATCTGTGGAATCACCCATCAGGCAGAGCATGAAGAGCCACATTAAAACAGTCAGTTACTAGTCTTACCTTCCTGAGTTCTGAAATCATCTTCGGCAAAATTATTAAAGTTGCCACACAACCCACAGGTTTTATTATAGTGCTTTTCTTGAAGGAATATCTGAATATTCCCACTGATATCAGTCTTCACCACAAAGCCATGCTCATCACTGGATATTTTATAATAACCTGCCTCCCTCTCTATAAATATGCCATTGGAGGCAAAAGGTATGGAAATCCTGTGAAGAAAAACAAGAATTTCTCAGAATGACATACACACAAAAAGAACAAAAAACCCCCAACCCACATTACTTTTTTTTCTGCTGGAATATTTGTTCCCACAGGTACCTTTTGTCTTCCTGCATCACACTGCCATCTAAAGAGAAATGAAGACTGAAATATTCTCCAATATACACAGAGAAACCAATTTTCTTCCCATCCTGGTAGTCACCTGAAGAGATGAAACAAAAGCACTGCCAGAGTTTTGTATGAAAATAATATACCATTTTGGTTCTCATATCATCTCTTGCCCATCCACAAGAATAATGCCACAGAGGCTCATGCCAATTCAAAGGCTTTGTCCTGAAGGATGGGATTTTTCTTACTTACACATACAGGTAAAATTAGTTCTACAGGGTTGCATCTTTGACAGGCACATTCCCCTGGCAAATTCAAAATTGAAAAAGGTCTCACTTTGCCTGTTCAGAAGGGCAAGTAAGAAACCTCCATTCCTGGGCAGCTGAGTTACATGTGAACTAAATTAACATAGGACAACAGAAGCCAAAGTGACAATTTCCTCAGAAGAAATACTAAAAAACTGGCAAAAGTGCACTACCAAACCCCTGCAATGTTTTGGAATTGATAATTTTGGGTACCTTGCCCAGAGACTCACCCAAGAGTGTGAAGGAGCGTTTGTGACAGTCCCCAGCAATGAGGTAGCTGCAGTCCCCAGCAAAGTCATAGAAGGAACCATCAAAAGTTTTGATGTGATCATTCCCAAAAAGGCTGCAGCGGGAGACTGATGATTCCTGAGGCAAAGAACCCAACAATCCTGGATATCAAAACACAACAGCATGTAATGTAAGCCAATCTTGTTGTAGTTCAAAACACGTATGAATTGTACCTGCTGGAACTTCTCACCATTAATCATTGTATGTCCTGGACCTTTAACACCAGCTTCCAGGCAGACTGCATGCCCGGCACGACAGTCCACAGGATCAAGCACAGGTTTTTTGCTAAATGCACTGATTAAATTACTTTTTTGCTTTCTTTCTAATGGCCCAAACCTTGCCCATGCCTCTTTAGCTTGCTCTTTGGAAGAATGCCTTGTGTTGATCACCTGGGCCTGCCTGCAACCCCATCAGACACAACAGAGCAGTAGCAAAACCCACCCTTTGTTCAGCCAAACAGCAGGGGCTCAAGGGAGTCTTTGTGACTTCCCACAGTGCCTGTTGCAAGGTGAAGAGCCAAAAGAAGGACATTTTTTGATGTCTCCAGCATGATGAAACTATTGCCTGAGCCAGGACTGCAGGTTGAGCTGGGAGGTTAAAAAAAAAAACCCAAACAAAAACAAAGTAGGGGGATGAGGGGGAGAGGGCGGAGAATCTCACAGACGAAACAGTTAAAATTCCAAGATAACAGAAAATAAACATTATTTCCTACCTGGTATTTCAGTGGCCAGTAGTAGGTTTGTTAGCAGCACTGCCACGAGGAGCATCTACCAGCAATCAGAGAGATTAAATTACTCTTAGTTTGGGGTGTATGGTCTGTTTGACAACTCGCTATTTTCCGTGCATTCTTTCTAAAAAGTGGGCTCGGAGATTGCACCCTCGAGGCCTCGGGGAGCCATGACCCACGCGGGCGCTCCGGGCCCGCGCACGGGCCCGCCCAGGCCTCTCTCCGGAGCCGCCTCTGCAGTGCCTGTCCCCGCCCCACAGAACCGTCCGGACCTCCCTCTCCCCAGGGGCCCGCCCACGGCTCCCTCTCCCCAGGGGCCTCTCCCCACGGGCCCGCCCGGGTCTCCCTCTCCCCCGAGCCGCCTGTGCAGGGCCTGTCCCCGCCCCACAGGCCGCCCTGACCCCACTGGGGCACCCGGGGGCAACAGCTCGTTAGCTCTCCGTAACGAGCCGAGCAGCCAACGGCGCACACGAAGGGGCTATGTCCCTAGGGGATTCTTTAGCGCAAGTAAATTTCGGGGCAAATAAAGAGTTGTTAGAGAAGAGGCAAAGAGAAGGGGAGCGAGGGAAGAAAGGTGTCAGCCCCCGCGGATCCACAGACTCCTCCTGGATCGGTCCAAGCCTTCTTCGGCGGTGGGCGCACACCCATCGGTATTTTTGTGTCCCTTTACACCCCAGCTTCCCCAGGCGGTGCTGGCGCTCCGCGGGAGCTCCTCGGGCTCTCCTGGCCGCCTGACCACGCAGAGGAGCGGGGCGCGGGAGCCCTGACGGAGCCCACCTCTGCCCAGCCGCACCCCGCCCCTGCCCAGCCGCTGTCCCGGTGCAAAGCCCGTCTGGCAGGAGCCGAAGGGACACTGGGAGCGATGAGCACTGCTGCCCTCCACACAGCTCTTCACAGGTCTTAGCACCACACAAGCTGAGGCACACGAGAGCCAGGGTCTTACAGTAATCTATGAGAGTAACTGTTCTCTGTTCACATTTTCACTTTTGATTGCAGGGAAGTGCAGGCTCCCTCCACAAGAAATGCCAGCCAACATACCTGGGCAGTCAGATCCACCCGAGTTCACGTTTTGCATACACGAAGCCCTGCAATGCGCAGCATTTTCAGCACACCAGACTGGATCAGCCAGCTTGGCTCCAGGAAAAGTCACTTCTGATGCACAAGATTTGCATCCTGCCCAAACATCCACCAAGGGAAAGGCTCCGACGGTTTGACAAGCCAACAGGTCTGGCTGACAGACCTTTATCACCCACTGATCTCACAGTGGAAGTATGCTTGAGATAAGGGGCAAGAAGCAAAGGGAGAAAACTGTGCAGAGACCAGAGGTCCAGGGTGAAAACTTCAGCTCAACAAAATAGGTTTTAGTGTTGCCTCCTGCCTTGTACATCCAAAACATCAGCCTTTGCTCTCCATATGCCTATAAACTGCCTCCTGTACTGCCAGGCCTTGAACAATTATATTAGGATACGAGTGTCATGCAGATGGTGAACAACAGATGTGTTCTGTGGCACGACATTAACAGGAAAGGGATGGAAGCTGTAGGGAGCTCAAACTAACTTCAGTGACCATATAAGCAACTAAAGCAGCTTAAATATACCATGTTAATATATTAATGCCAGACCAGACACACCTTTCTCTAAAACAACCCTACAAAGACTAGACAACTCACAAATTCTGATTTCAGTTCACAGACACACACTTCTGTGTCAATTGATATCAGCTATGCATGTCCAATCCACAGCCACAGAAATAAATGCTGAGTTTGCCTTATTGACAAAAGATGGGAAAAGAAATATCAGTTATAAAACCCATGCCAAAAATGCCAATCTGACATAAGGCTGTTACTGCTGCAAGACAGCTAAGAAGTGCCAACTGCCTGGGAATGTGACTACAAAGTATGGTAAAGAAAACAATAGGCATTATTCTCAGATTACACACTTGCTAGTGTATTTTTAGTGCATGCACTGTGTTATTGTGACAGAATCAGATATTGCTTTCCTTGGTTAACCCTTTGGTTTTACAATGCAGGCAAAGACAAAAATAGAGACTAAAACCTTACTTTCAGACCCCTTCCACCTCCCTGTCTATGCTGCAGACTTGAAGCTTCCCCCAATTCTAATAGAGCAGGTGCCACTAAATAAATCAGAACCCAGTCTAGTAAGGTCTGCCAGTATGCAAGTCTCTGTAACTTTATCACTGGCTTAATTAGGAAATCATGTACCTTCTTCCGTGCGAGATTCCTCTTGCACATGAAAAAGAAGGTCCTCCAGCTGCCACCTGTAGCCTACAACAGCACCATTGTTCCCGTGCTCCTTCAGAAGACAGGACTGGAATGGCTTTGGTCTGAAATTTGTTGTTTTTGTACAAGCCAGGAACTCTGGTTAATTTGGAAGGGAAGATAAAGACCGAACGTCACATCCGTCAGACTCAAGACAATAGATGGAATAGCGATCTCATAAACCACAGCTTGAATTGCCAGAAAGTTACAATGAGGGGAAATGGGTTTTCAAATTTACATGACATGAGTCTTTGAAATACATTTTTCATGTGTATGTGACAAATCGCACTCCAAGCCAATGGGCAGTGTATTTATTTGAAAGGCTGTTGTTGAAGAGGAGCAGCGGGATGCTCCGTGCGCCAGAGACCACGGACATGTAGTGTTTTCTCCTGCAGACAACTGCTTCAAAGAAGAAAAATCAGATCTAGCAATGACCTCATTTTGTTCTCCAGGCAAAAATACATTTACCTTTTGTAACATTCTGAACATCCTTTCAGTGCCTGAACCCCAGTAAGTCCCTGAATTTGATAATTCGTTTTTGTAAATCTAAATCTAATAGGTAGCTTTGATTCAGCCTTTCCTGTTTGGCCCATGCAAAAGACAGAGCGAGAATACTTAAATACTCCTTTAAAAGGCAATCGGTTCTGGATGTGTTCCATAATGATTTCTTCACTATTACTACCAAAAGGTTCCAATCCTTCAGGAACACAAGCTGTTCAGTCTGTACCCACGATGGGTGGCTGAGCTCTTGCACTGCTGCCTTCACACCCTGAGGAGCTTTATCTGCAGCACCAGGGAGGGAGGGCAAACCACACAAATGTCTGAGCACAACAGAAAAGGGCTTCAGAGAGGAGCAGGCTGCAAGCAGGGCTGACTGAACCTTGGAAGTCCACAGGCACTTGTCTGCATGATCAGAACCTTCACCTACACCAGGACACATGTTGTGACTTGCACTGCCAATGTTTAATAGATGCTTCAGATAAGTCAGACAATTTGACACCTCTTAAATGTCTTAGGAGCTTTCTGGGACATAGCAAAGAAAATTGAGAGAGACACCAAAACAAAAAAACTCCTTTTTTCCCTCCTGGCTCTGTTTTCTCCCCCCTAAAAAAAAAAAAAAAAAAAGACAAGGAAATGGTAATTAAGGAGCACATTTATTGGCTGATGTCATACATTGCTCCAGTACAAAGCTTGTGATGCTTGGGTAGATCTGACATGTCATTTTCCAAATCATACACCTGAGAAGCAGGAAGAAAATATAAAAAGGACTGTTCCTGGGGAGCTTCCTATATCCAGTTCCTGGAATAGAATAGGAAGGACTTCTGAGAAAATTTACCTTTAATAATGCTTCTCGTTGCTTTGTTCAAATGCTAGGCCACAGGCAACAAGTGAAGGGTTCCTGTGGTGGGGTAACTCTGTCTGGGTGCCAGGTGCCCACCAAAGCCACAAAGCATCCTGAGTAAACTGGAATCCCAAATGGCACAGCCTCGGATGGCACACAAAACATCAAGTGAAGGGTGCTGTACTGGAAGTGTAGGAAATGGCATGGCTCATGAATCAGCAGAGACTGACAGGGAAGGAACCACGCTGCTTTGCTGCTCAGAAGCAGTCAAGAAAGTGAGAATTACAGGAAACGGGCAAGGAAAAAACAAACATCGCTGTGTTTGTGTCATTTGTACCTGGATGGCACAAAATACTCAGCCAGGCTACCTCAAAAACAAGTGAAATTCTTAAGGAAACTAAAAAAAAAAAGATAAAATCATGATTAGAGGTAGGAAGCAACTTCTCTGCAAGGAGAAGAAACTTCCCATCTTAGAAAATCAGAGAAGGAAAGCACGGGGAGCAACCACCATGTCACAAATGGCTGTGAGGAGCCACACTGTCAGGGCGTTGCCTTACCGCACATGACTAGGCAGCCCCAGCACAGGCCAGGTGCCCAGAAGGCGTCAGAAGGGCTGCTCCATCACTGGCACAGATCAAAAGATGAATCAGAGCTTGCAGCTTACACAGTCTTTACCCTGATGTGTGTTGGAGGCAGAAACCCTATCCTTTCATGTTACTCTTCACGTCTTACAACTCTTTTCCTA
Organism: Ceyx cyanopectus; assembly: GCA_013401355.1. Lineage (NCBI taxonomy): Eukaryota > Metazoa > Chordata > Aves > Coraciiformes > Alcedinidae > Ceyx > Ceyx cyanopectus. The sequence continues at coordinate 199,797 of VYZU01009230.1, forward strand.
AACAACAGCCACTAGAATTCTAGGGTTTCTGTAAAAACAAACCCCAACAGACTCAAAAACAAGTCAGCTTTCTTTCTACCCATATGCAAGAAGGTACATTGCTCAGTGGCTTTTTTTTTTTCCAACCGAGATTCATATTAACTTTTCCATTAGTGACTCAACAGTGAAACGCAGCATAAGCACCAATGAATAAGCTAAAATAGGAACCACTGCAAGCAGATCTGAAAATAAGAGCATCTCATGGCAGTTCCCAAAAGCCCAGAGAAGCAGGCCAGAAGCAACACAGGGCACAGGCACAGGTACTTCTTCATCCCCTCTGCCCTTCCCCATGCCCAAGAGGAAAGAAAAAAAGGCCACCAAAGGGAAAAAAAACCAAAAAAAAAACCCCACAACCACCAACAAAAAGGAACCAAACCATACACATGCACACAAAAAAAATAAAAAATAAAAACCCACCAAAAATATAAAAAAAACCAACCCAAACCCCCAAACCAAACAAACACAAACTGAAACAAGCAGCCCAGCAACGGGCCAGACACCCATCGGGGCTGTACCCTGTGAGGCAGGGCAGCAGTGCCCGCTGGCCCTCGAGGCTGTGGCACCTCTGCCATGTTGAGCCCTGTGGAGGGCTCCCCAGCAAGGACAGTGGACAGCTGAGATGTGTCACAACAAGAAGGATGGAGCCATGGTCTGTCCCCATGGCAGCTGCCCAGACAGCACTGCTTGTGGTGCACAGCACTGTAAAATAAGTCTCAGCAAGTAGCAGCAGAAACATTTATTTGAAATGCCCAGAAAGTCTGTTTGGAGAGCTTTAACAATGCCAGTGCCTCTCGTCCCACATGGATTGCAGGGGCTTTGGTGCATTTCATGGGCCATCAGTGACCAGTTTCTCCTCCTGGCACAGCTGGCAATAATGGTTTAAAGGAAGACACTCCTCAGACAAGCCTGGAGGCACCAACCACTCATGTTGTGCATTTGTGACCCCCCACCCTCCAGGCTCCTTCCACATACTGGGCAGCTCACAAGACACTTTCCCTCCTAACTGTGAAACCCATTAGAGAAGGGCATTATTAAAGATAATCCTTCTTTCTACCAGTTGAACTACTTCCCCGTTAGCAAATTCACATGATTTCCAATTTGACAGCCTTCCCCAGAGTTATATTTTTACTTGGGCTGTAGTGGGTGAGCAAGGCTCTTTGGTGCTACCCTGTATAAAGCCCTTCAACTTAGTTTCCAGACTAGAAACCTGCCACGGGGGCACGAGTCAAGGAGCACCCTGTAAGCCCAGTGACCCAGCACAGCATCCCCCTCCAGTACAGTGACACTATAAAGTCTCTAGAAGCAAGCACACACAGCTGAAGGATGGCATCTGCAGCTGGTGCCAGCTGGTACTGCTCTGCTGAAGGCAGTGACCCGACTCCAGCCCGTGCTAGCTGAAAAGCCAAAAGCCTCATCAATCTGCAATACACTACAAAGAGGCAGCAGGCACTGAAAGGGCAGGGGAAAGATTCTTTCTCTCCTGGTCTATGGATAATTTATCCCTTATGCAAGGCAGGTATCACCTTAAGGATATGCCCCTGATTGTACCTTCTAGAAGCCACTGCAAGCCCCAGTGTGCCCAGGAAGGTGATGCTCCTACGCCAGAGCAGCACAGTCTGGGAGGGCATCACCCACTTTCAGACTCCTGTAAGAATTTGGGAGCAGTTGCTCACTGCTTTTCTCTTTTGATTACGTCTTAAGCCTCCCCCCTGAAATTCCCTGCATGCAGAGAATCAGTCAAGGCCAATTCAGCAATTCCCTCCTCCCCCTGGAATTCCGATTTTAATATTCCTTTTTATTTCTATTTCTTTTTTAACTAGTCACAAGCCTGGCTTTATTGGTTTACACAGCATATTTACAGGCACAAGATGTTTCTAAGCAGGTTACTCAACAAATACATGCTATTCTCTCTTTATCCCACAGTGACCCTGCAGGATATCTGCTATTCATCTAGCCTTTTCCAGAGAGAGCAGACACTTCAGCATCCTCATTGCACCCCAGCATCAGGGCTGACATCAGACTAACCAGTCGAGCACCACAGCATCACCATTAGGCATCTGAAGAAAAAGAATCTCCACGTACAAAGCAAGGGAGTTTTTCCATTAGATAATAAGAGAATATGAGAGCACAAATTCTGCATGACCTCATGCCAGTTTGCAAAGCCCATCCTTTAAAAGCAGTTAAACGCTCCCTCTGGAGTCAGATTTGCCCAAGTGCCTGGCTGCTAATACGCCTTTAAATGAAGCCATGAAAAATATGGCCAGATAACACTTCAGAGACCCTTAACAGCAACAATTCACCTTGTACCTCTGTATATGTAGTAATTTACCTCATTTATTGATTTAATACATTAATTTATCCACAGTCGCCCTCAGATACATACCAAGATCTCCAAATCTCATTTATATGGAAAATGCCCTCAGTTCTGAAATACCTGGGGTTTGGTAAGCTTGACAGTTTAAATAAATAAATATAGAAATCACTCTTGATGGATGTTCCTGGAGCAAAAGCAGGAGAACACCAGAACAGAAACAGCTTCCAGTGGACATCAGACAAAATAGCTCCACCAGGAAAACAGGAATGCACTGAGAAAGATGCAGAAGTACACAGGCATGGCCAAAAGATGGGAAATACCTTATGAGGGTGGGTAAACAGTTAAAAAAAAAAAAGAAAAAGATGAAAGTGATCTGTCTGGGAATGCCTTGATTTGTCAGTTCTCACCACTAATGATTTTCATTGCCTATCTTGCCAGCGTCCATGCTTTTGCTGCTAAAAACCCATTGGGATATATCCACTGATTTCAGCAGTTACAACACCAGAAGCCAGTGCCATGGTTTGCCAGCTGAGATGCAAACAGCATCAGTGGTTATTCCTGCAGGTGAGGCTGTACCTTTGCAGAAGGCAAACACAGACACTGCTGCTTCAGTTTGAGAAGGAATTGCATCCCTCTCCCCGTCTGCAGGGAGACAGAAACCATGGTTCCTGTGTTTGCATCACAAGTGTGGAAGCAGGAATAAATTAATTGATGATTTCTGCTCCGTGCACAGAGCAGCTAAAGCCCTTGGAGGTTTCCTAATGATGGAATTTACTAATGACAGACTTCCTGAAACGCTCCTGCAAGAGCACGAGTTTCCATTCAGGGTCAGGACTGAAAAACATCTTCCCACCGCCCCAGTGGTGGCATCCGCAGCCAGCTGCAGCTGCTGTGTTCAAGGCTGACCCCTGTAGGATTCTCCTACCTTAATTATTTTTCCTACTAGAATACCACCAGCATTCCTGTAACGTTTCAAACCAGGAGCACTGTGAGGAAACTGTTCCAACCACGTTAAAAATACATCGTGCTGCTAACCTGGGTTTCAGCTGGCCCAGAGGCAGTCTCCAGAGAGGGGCTTGCATGGAAACTTAAGAAACATCTCTTACCACATTTTCCCTACATGCCTGACCAGACAGCGAGTTCAAGCCAGTTCTCCATCATCCACTTAAACCAACAGAGCTCTCAGATTGTCTCCCTACAGCACCTTTCTCCCCACTTGAAGTGGTTTTCACGCCTCATTTCTAGCTCCCTCCAGAGACCAGAACTAGAGGCAGGTTTAAATAGAGAACACTGCTGTTATCCTTACAGACACAGCTCTGCCTCTGGTCAGCACCCCTCCCTGCCCCCCTGCATTTGCCACAGCTCACCATGTCAGATATCATGAGGTAGAGAGATGCTGTCCAGGCTCTACCAGAAGCTGCCCTCAGGAGGGTGCCTGTCACATGTAAAGGATGTGATGGACACTCAGTTGTTGGGGTTCCCTAGTCACCCCAGGGATGCTATGGCAAACCTTAAAGGTGTCTTGTATATTTGACATATAAGACAGGTTATATCAGCATTGTCAAGGTAAAGGTGACCAGAAATACCAATCAGCAAGGGAGCTCTTATCCATTAAAATATTTTTTCCATTTATTTCAGCTTTGCTGAGACTTGAACTTTGACATCTTTACTAGAGATTCAATCACTAGTCATACTGCCCTTCACTTAATAAAATATTTACCTATGTTTTCAGGCTCATTGACTTAATTCTCTTTTGAATATGAGCTTCAGGAAGGAGATTAGAAAATCTAGAAAACTAGATGCTACTACACACTTTCTAGGGTCAGGAAAATTAGGCACAGAAACAAAAAGCATTGTAAAAGATTGGGAAGAGTGCTATGCACTAAAGCAAACTGCATACAGATGCCTGTTCCCATTGAAGAAGAGGGAATTTATGAGGGTCTCCACCAGCAAGAGTAGTCTCCAAGACTTAGTCTTGGTCCATGAAGTACTTCACTCTGTGCTAAGGAGAGACAGAATTTTACCTTAAATGTTTATCCCATTTTCTTAATGTTTTTTACTTTGAAGAAAGGTTGTGTATGTCTGTGTCTCGTATTCAGCTCGTGTTTTTAACACTGAGCAAGAAACAACCCCAAGAACAAGCAGCTGGTTAGCACACAGCCACGTGCCTCTTTCTGGAAGGCTGCTTTGCCCAGTGCAAGACAGAGCATGTTACTCATTGTGGAGGACAATTAAGTCCCAGAAACATTCACTGCTCACTGGGAACAATTAGCACCATTATGTGACCAACAAACCTGTGTCTTATGCACATTCCCCACCATCCTTCTTTTTGGTTTTGGAGTTTTTTATTTTCTCCAGTCATCCAATGGAAGCACAGGGGATAAAAACATGGCTCAGATTGGGAAACTTGCCTCTAGTTCCTGGTTTTCTCCTCACATCTTGGGATGCAGCACATATCCTAGATGTACAAGATTAACACAAGAACAGTGAAATTCTATAGCAATAATTATGCCTTTTGTTTTTTTCCAAACAACCAAAGTTGTTTACAAACATCTTCTTGTTCTTAAATGGTTCTGAAATAATGAAACACTTAAAAACTATACTTACTTTATCAAACAAAAGTTAGAGTATTCTCCTTCCCTTGCTTAGCAGAAAAATGCAGGGTATGTGGCAGGAGCAGTGCCCGAGGCCACGTCCAAGCAGGGATCTCTCTGTATTTTTGTTTATTCTCATCTCTGATCCATTTTCCCCTTTTCCCAGCCCAGGTCCAGGGCCCTCCCTGCTGGTTTTGGAGCTGCAGACACAGAAAATTCTGGGGCAGAGGCTCCAGGGCACACAGACCGGAGCTGCCCGCATCCAACATCGTTAACGCAGCCTGTTTAATTAGCACTATGACATAGGTTCATCGTTCCAGGTGTCACTCTGTCTGTCTCTCCTTGCCCCACTTGGGAGCTACCTCCCGAGCCAGGGCACCCCTATTGCTATTCCAGACTGGGTTCAGCACTCTGTTACAAACACTATCAGCACTACACCAGGGGAAAGAAAACCAAAACTGAGCTCAAGCACGTGCACCGAACTTGTCGAGTTTAATCCCGTGGAATGGAGGGAAGGTAAAGCCTTTGCAAGTGGTGACAAACACGTTCACATCTAGGCTGGAGTTTACAGCCATCAAGGAGCTAATCACACAACTGACATAAATCCTAGTCTAGACAAAGCTTTGTAGACTGAAAGGGGCAAGAACGCAGAGCAATGGCATGGAAGAGAGCTTCTCGCCCTTCTGTGACCAAGGCCACAGAGATTTTTAAAGCTGATAAATTTCAGCTAAGGCTACAGAAGGTTTTAAGCACCAGGATTCAAATTGACTTTTCCTGTCTTAACATTTCACTGTGACTTGAGCACAGTCTGTTTCAAGTCTCTCGGATATGGATCTTCCAAATCACCAGCAGTGATTTACAGAAGTCCTTTTGCACGTTAGGGGTCCGACTGATGCCAGTGGTTCTAGCCTCTGCACAGCAGGAGAACACGGCAGTCCTCAACCCTGTTTTCCACAAGTCCTTCACAGCCCCGTGCACCAGGGCAGCCAGGCCCCAGTTCTTGCTCCCTCCAACCCTCTGGACCAACCTGCACACCCTGTGGTGCCTTGGATGGAAAGCGACAGAAACAGCATTGTGTCGGGGGAGAAGAGGGAGAGCAGGAGTTTAAGAGACAGGGAAAGGACAAGAATTCAGCCCAGGCACTGCACATCCCACAGTCCCTGCCAGGAAGCCAGAGACTCCCTAATCTTCAGCTGGGGTTAAGCAAGCATCCTGAAAAATTGCTTCTAAAAAATGCACATATCTGTACAAAATTGTAATTTAAAAAAAACCAAACAAATCTTCCTTCACTGGGAGGTAAGGACGTGCAGCATTGACTTGTTCTCAGCAGCAGCCACAGCTAAAGACATCTCCAGAAGCCAGGGACCAGCGAGGTAAGGCACTATAAATGCAAACTGCTGAGAAGTGAGAAATGCAGAGCTAAAGACTGCTTTGTGAGGAGGCAGAGCCTTTAAATCCATCCTGCTCCATGCGAGGCAGGAATAAATCTAAACTTCTATTGCTGCTGCTACACGGGCTGCCTAGCAATTACTTCTGGCCTTCAGAACAGACCATTTGTGCCACGATAAGAGAGGAGCACAGAGCAGGAGGCAAAGCAGACACACCTCAGAGAGCAGCCCCAGGCTCCCCAGCCAGCTGTGTCCAGCTGTGCCCACCAGCAGAGACAACGACAGGCTGCTGAGGAGCCAGGGGGTGAGTATCTCCCAAAAGCAAACACGGTGTGGTTCAGGGAAAAGTTGTGTTCCAGAGGCTTTCATCTGCCAGATGCCATGAATTCCCCCTGCCCTACTCCCCTGCACCTTCTGCTGCACAGCCCCAGCCTTCCTGCTCCGAGGCTCTTGGCAGATTTTCACACACAGAAAACATCCTTTCTGACAGGCACAAGCCCTTGCAACACGGTGAAACAAATACAGCAAGGGCCAGATTAAAGATGAGGCTTATTAATACCGATTTTGGGTAAAGCCTTTACCCAATAAACACTATAATAGTAACTTTTCCAGCTCAGGATGTGTCTGGGTGGGGTTGCCCTGGAGCACAACTATATTTGCTATAATCACAGATCAGATGCCAGCATAGCCAAATAAAAATGTCTTTAAAATGTTATTTCCCTAGCTTTATTTTCAGTACTGCTTCAACACGGATACTGATTTCACTGTTACAAGAGAAGTCAAGTTAAATTATTCCAACAACATATTCCAACATTATTGTATTGCAAATACAATACAAACTGTTTGTCTCTGGGAGTTGTTTTCTATACGCTTGTGAGTACTGAGGCTCAAATGACAAGAACACACCTGGATCTGCATCCAGTGAGAAAGTACTTACTGGGCTGGTGCTATCCGTGCTGAGAAGACCTTGAAATGAAAACAAACCAACCACAAATCACACTAATGGGAAGGTTGTCACTTCTGGATTCAACAACAGAAATGAAATATAATAGGGAAAAAGAAATATTGGCTTTATTCCCAGACACAAAAAGTAAATCATCTGCAGAGAGACTGACATTCCTCTCCTCCCCTTCATCCCAAAGCAGATACCAGGTCTATGGAAGTGAGCACACAGAGTTACCCAACTTTGACAATGCAACAAAAAAAGGAATAAAAGCTGGCTGGGAGGGGAGAAGCTGTATGTTCTTTGGAGACTATACGTAGAGAATTTTATAATCTATTTAATAAAGAATTTAACAGCTTCCTGGAGTTAAACAGCAAAATATGTAATGTCAGCAATACCAAAAATCTCAGTCCAACTGTAGATTTCTACAGGTTCCTTGGAGAAGCTGGAGGGTCCACATAGAAAGTATTTAGACAAATAAATAAAAGTACACATGTAAATATACACACAGGTCTGTGGACTGAAATACTTCATCCCCCTGACTGACCTGGACTGCAGCAGTCGAGGCAAGGCAGAGACCCCTCAGATGTCCTGCCACAGACTTTAAGGGACCAGAACTTACTAAATGTCAAACAAACTAGCAATACTATCACCACAACTGTCACATCATTGCAGTCTATTTAACTTTGGCTCTGTATCATGCAGTGCCAGCCATGTGGTGTGAAGTGTGCACAGAACGAGCACTTCAGCAGTATGTATTTACAAGCACCCATTCCTATTTAGACACAAAAACAGATGACACTGAGTTAGAAGGGGAGGCCATTTGAAAGATGCATTTCTAATCCAGGTACTCAAACGGGGTGTGGAACTTTCCTGAAAGCTTTGCTACCAAGTGGCAGCTGAGCAGTGGAAACCCAGCTTGTCACAAGTGCATTACCCCTGTGGTCAGAACAGAAGAGTTGTGTACTCAGCTCTCATAGCCTTCTGAAGAATATATTCCAGTCCTCCAGAGCTCTGGTATCTGGCAGATTTTCAGGATCACATACTTGCTGACTGCTCTAGTGTGCTCCAGGATAACGCCGAATTATGAACCCAGCCCTCTGTACAAAGTGTTCCCCATTTCTTTTCAAAAGGCTTCCCTCCTCCACACAGAAAAAGAAAGAAGCAATTGGAGCCCGGCTGTGGAAATACCAAGTTCATGCTTTAGCTAAGGAAATGACAGTGCTCAGGGCAGAGGTGAGCAGGAGAAGCAGGAACCTGGAGGAAGCAGAAGAACTCGAAGTAAGCAACTATGCAATGGCTAAGTTACAAAAAAAAAATTAAAATTAAAATAAGCAGGTCAACAATCAGATGGGCATTTCCCACAGTGCTGCTGTGTGATGCTGGCTGCACTCAACTGCACAGATAGAAAAACACATCCCCATGTTGGTACCAACCTCAACAGACACCAGAACCCCTGCTAGCTGGGCTTGCCCTTCTGGGGCATCTCGGCATGGGATGCACTGGGTGCTAACTCAAGAGCAGGAGCAAGAAAGACTTTTCCTGAGGAAATTACTGGGGTGGAAGGGAGGGGGGCAGCCCTCCACACCCCCCACAGCAGCAGGAGACTTCTGCAGGGTCAACATACAGGTGGTCTCTTCAGTTCAAGGTTGAGCCATGCCATCTTTGGTAGATCAGAGATCAATTTCCATTCCTGTCTGTCTAGCATCTTTTACTATTGTTGAAGGCACAAAGGTAATTTTGAAGGAAAACAAGCACCCCTTTCTGACTATTATCTGTGACTTGCTTTGAAATATAGATACAAGTATATAAATTACTAAATCAAGTATCTTAAGTTAAGCATCAAATTCCAAGTTTAGAGACTTAAATAGAGATATCCACACATCTGACTCACGGAGGAGCATTTATAAAAGAGCCTGTATTTATTTTTCATGAGAACAAAGCCCTTGGAGTTAAAGGCACTGAGAACATCTGAGAATTGCGACTTCACTCAATACAAGACTCCAAGAAAACCAACCCTTTCTCACATTATATATGGCTGAGTAGTTAGCAATTCCAGCCAAATATTTTGTTTCCAGGGTGAGTCACACCAAACATTGGTTAGCTTCATAACAACAAGTTTGTATGCAAGTAGTGAAAGGTAAAGATGAAACAATTTGAAAAAAAGCAAATCTGCAGTACCTACATTAGAACTTTATCCTCAATTAGCATGAGCTAGACACAGCAGATTTTATACCACGTTACAGAGCATATCTATGCAAGCAGAACTAATGTTTGTTTCCTATATTAGTTGTGTTCAGGTTCAGGTACCTGGTAATTATTAGCAATTTTGGGGAACACGTTGCCTTACTACAGGTCAAGTTCCAGTACCAGTGCAGCTGGCAGGGGAGCACTCAAAGCACACACAAGACCATACCATGCTGTTAGGAGGGGGACATTGCTTGTCATTTTGTGACTTTTTGGGGCCACCAGTAGGCTAGGGTCACATGCCAACTTTGAGCCACGCCTCAGAGTTTGTTTCTGCCTACTGGCATTTGAAGATGCCCATGCATTAAAGTAAAAACCAAAACAACTTCACTTTTCCCCAAGACACTCTAAAAGGGTTGCTGTTTTGTTTTTTGGGGTTTTATCCTACCTAAATATTATCCAGATCTGGGTCTAATTTACTTCAGTCTTCTATCCTCCCTATAGTCTGGAGAGACTACCCCTCCTTCCTTCATAAGGAGTCTTCATAGTCCTATTAAGCAGCTATAAACCCTGGGGAAAATAAGAATACTTAGCCTGGTTCTGAGAAAGCATGTTTTCAGGCACCTCAAAAGACTTCTGAGGAACACATAATTCCTCTTTTTCAATCTGGAGTCAAATTCAATTGTTTTCTAAAGAAACTTCTCCAGACTCAAGTGGTTTGGCTTTAGAGTCACTTCACTCAATTTGAAACACTTAAAAGAGATTACATCTATTTTCTGGAAATACTCAGTGCTTACTCTGAGAAGTAGGCTCCCTCGAGTGAGGGAGATGAACTCATTCATTCCTTCCTACCTCCATACCACCAGATCCATGCTAAACAACATGAGGCTGCTTGATCAACTTCAAAACTGAATCACCTGTCCTAGCCTAAGGCAATGAGCTACTCACACAGGAGAAAAAGTGGTAACACTTAGTAGCTCGACTAAAGCTATAAATCTAACATATCCTTTGAGCAGTAATATCTCAGACATTATGGCTATCTACAGTACAAACTATTTCAAATGTAGTTGTGAGCTGAATAAGAGATCTTAAATCAAAACCAAAGGATTTGAATTATTTTAGTGCAAAAAGAATCAAAACAATATGATGCTTATTTACCACCTCTGACTTCTCAAGGAATGTTTACTTCAGAAAATATTACATAAACAAACCTGAAAACAGAGAGCATGCAGAATATCCAAAAATGCACATACCCAACTCCATTATTAAGGGGACTGTAAATCCTGGTTTCATGACTTCATGGGTATGAAGGACATGATTTTCAGTTATGCTCCATGTTTCATCCAACAGTGTCACCCGAGCACTCCTCAAAAGGAGCTTGTGGCACTGGGTGAGAGAAGCTAGAGTGGCTGGGGGCCAGCACAGAGGAGCTTATCCACAGGCTGATCAAGTGAGCACAAAACCCAGGGATTTCACCAAAATTTCACAAGCTACGTCAACAAAAGTAGACACCTTTATTGATTTTCAATTCAAAGTAATAGAAGTTGAGATAGAAAGAAATGCACTGGCATAGCTTTAAACACATACCTTCTGCCCTGAAAGACTGGCTCTCCTGTGGAGACACCTTCCTGAGGGGCAGCACTGAGCATCTGTGGGCCCACAGCTCCTCAGAAGGGATTAATTAATCGTCCTTTAATCAAGACGATTTGAAGAGCAGTTAAAGGGATATGTGCCCCTCATTTCAAGGCATTGTGATTCATGGGAAGAAATGCAGGAGAACAGTTCTAAGATACAAAAAACAGCAGCCCTTCACCCACCACACCTTCTCTGTGGTGAGGCCTGGGACAGCGCCCCATGGAAAAAGGAAAGTGTGTTCAGCAACCTGCTCATGCTGAAAATCTTGCTTTGCCTCTGGATTTGATGTAAACACAGCCCTGCGCAGGCACTCTCTGGAAGAAGATGAGGCCATCAGCTCAAATGTGGTGAGACCTCCCTCTTCTAAATTGAATCACAGCGTCCAGAGGATTCCCATCTTGCCTTGTGCCTCTCTTTTGCCTATTCCAAACAGCAGGCCCCAGTATAAGATTTACCTTTCTCGTGATATTTTGTATTATTTCTTACTTCTTCTCTTGAAGACACAGGCTGGTTTTCCTCGAGCAGGTCTTGATGGTCTGTGCTTCTCTGTTTCCAGCACTGGAATAAATAGATAAATGTCCATGTAAACACAGGCACCAAAACAATCCAAGCAGATCAATTTCAACACCCAAGAACACATCTATCACCTCTACAAAGTCTCCTGCAGCAGCTTCCCAGCTGACTCATGTTTGACAGCAGTAACTGAGAGTGCCAAACCATCTGAACTGCTGAGGACAGTGAGGGTATCTGTCCTGTCACCCTTTCCAGTAGCAGCTGTAGCAAAATAAACTACATAATGTGTTGCATAGGCTGGCTGGATGCTGCCCACAATACTTTGCTCTTCACTCTCACGAAGTTTGAAAAACAAACAAAACCACACACACAAAAAAACCCAACCGAAAAACAAACCTAAAACCAAACCAACCAAACAAAACCAAACAACAAAAAAAACTGCTGTTGTTATTTTCCAAATTATGGTCAGATAGTTGAGCACTCCTGGCAATTTCAGACACAAATGCTCATCTGCCCTTTAAAAGATGAGTCCACTCAAAGCACATTTTAGGTCCTTGCCAGGTGATTTTCAGGTGAAGCAGCGTACAGTAGGTGCCATGGGTAGATACCTTTCTTGTGTGAAAATATAAGGTGCAAGTCTACATCATCCTGACAATGATGGCCCTGCTGAGAACATTCCTGTGATGATAATAACACTGGCCAGGATGGCCTACACTGTGGTACAGAACAGCAGTTCCCATCTGAGGACCTTGGACATTGTTCCAAGTCTGCAGGGAAGATCATGTGAAGTAAAAAGGAAATGCTGGTGGAAAGGAGAAGTGATTTTTCACAAGCTTTCCAAGACATGAAATAATCTGCATCATGACCAGGAGGAAATGAGCACAGGACATCATGACGACACCGAGTCTGTACCAGAAATAGCTGAGAAACCCTATTTTTGCTCATTTCACAGAAACCATGAAAGTCAATGACTTCACTAGAATGGAAAAAATAAACAGTTCATTTTGGAATACAGTTCCATAACACTTTTTCTCAGAGACCTCAAATTACTTTTTCAAAGCTGATGGCTTCAAAGGAGCAATATTCACCATCCTGCAACTTCTATTCAGCACTCTTTCCTCCTCAAGCAGAGTTAGAGGAAAGTGAAGGGAGAAAAGAACCAAGAAAATGTGAGAAGAATTTGAGAACTGAATTGGAGTGGACAGGACAGGGAATAAGGGAGAGAAAAGAAATTAATGGAATAAAACATAAATCTCAATCCTAGAAAGGGCTTTTTTTGATCCATGTATTTAAAGCTATGAGTAGTTGCTTATTAAAGAAACTACCAAAGTGTGGTTTGCAAGCTGAAAATCTGCTAGTAGGCTGAGATACACTCTAGTTAGTACTGACACAGAGCAGTGTTCACATTTTAACTGTAATGCTGTTAAACATGGGCAAGTAGTTTCTCATCACTCCAACAGTGTAAAAGTGCCAGGGAGTAGAGTAGCCCTGGGGGAGCAGCACTTGGAAATCCCAGATGTTTGTAAAAACATCATGTATATGACATTTCTTTCACTGGACATACAGATGAAAAGCAGGGACAGTCCAGCATGAAGTAGAGAATAAATATGCAGAAGAGTGGGTATCACCACTTTACACCAGCCACTCGTGCTAGGAGAAGCTTTTCTGTTTAGAGCAACAATTTCATTTATTCCAAGTGGCATCTTGTCAGACTTCTAGTCAAGGGTTACAATTTAGTCAGTTGCCTTTGGTGGACATTGGCACCCACCCATCAGAATAATGAGAAATCACTCTGTGCTCTTTGTGTTCTTGCCTGTGGGACGTGGACCTCCAGACATTTCTCTCCTTAAAATGCTACCTGCATTTCTCTGTCATGCACTCGAAAAGCAAGGGTTTTTTTGCAGGTCATTCCACAGAAGTCCTGGATGACCCTGGTCCCTGCTTTTTAACCTGACACCCAGGCAGCTTTGCCCAGGTGCCCACACGCTGCAGTGCTGCGTTCTAACGAGGGAAATGTGGAGGTGTAGGGTGCCCGTGCTCAGGAACCCCCTGAACTGCCTGCACATGGGCAGCAGCCCGTGGCCCCACCTCTGTCCCCTGGTCTCAAAATAACCTCACCTGTAGCAAGAGCTCTGACACATCCAGATACCAAAACAGAGCTGGATGAATCACACTTAGAGCCACATGCATGTTACAGTCAGGATTTCCAAAGAGGCGTTTTGCAGCCTTTCATAGTCACAGCATTTGTCACCAGCAGCCTCCAGGCTCTTAAAGCTTTGAGCTCCTATCCCACGGACACAAAACTGCTTACAGGCTGAAACCCAGACACGGGAGCTGCCAACTGTGAGGGTCTTTAACAGCAACTTCCCTCGAAAGGGAGTTGAACTGTAGGCTACATGTTTAGTGGTGAAATGAATTAATCTGTGAAAAACTGAGGGGCATCAAGACTATTTCTTGTATTCTATGATGATTAACAAAGCAGGTGTCTTTTCCCTAAGGAAACAGTGACATTTCCCACATCCTTCCTTCCTGAAATGACCTGCTTTCATCACTGATGAAAGAGAGTCAGAATTATTTGGAATTAAGAGAGAGTCAGAATTATTTGGAACTGATGCTTATACTTTGACTAAAAGTTTCAACGTAAACAACTAAGGAAAATATTTTTGCTTTTTATCCCATGCATTTTATCTCGGAGTTTGGAAATCGTAACTGATTATGAAACAATTTTATGAGGGTTCTAAGGTCACACAGATTTTCTCATTACTGTCCTGACATTATCAGTCATTATCAGTACTAATATATCATACACAAAGGTCTTATGCCAAATATTTGCTAGGATGTGCCTAAATATCTTCTAATCTTCAAATCTCAGTTTAAAAAAAAAAAAAGGCAAAGTAAAACCATGTAAAATGGAGAGGTCTGGCCTCAGGTCTTCACACTCCCAGCTACAGAAGAAGACCTATTTCCAGTGAAACCCCACAGGGCTCTGTTGCTCTTCAAAGCCTTTCTCTTGTGGCAGAAAGAGACAGACTTCTAGGATGCACAGATTCACTCACAGCATGAGGTGTTCCAGAATGTATCTGTCATGGATACCAAGCCCCAAACACTTTTCCTGCAGAGCCTTTGACACTGTTATCAGTGTGGCTGATCCTATGAGTCACTTTTGCAATGGAATGAAAATCTGCCTCCCAGCCTCTCAGGACCAGCCCCACGTGCGAAAGCCAGCAGCAGCCACTTCCCCACCACACACCATCCAGATTGCTGCTGCAGCTAGGAGAACCACACTACCTACCTCTAAAACCTGCTTGAAAAGGACAGGCCAGAAGATTAAGGCAGTTAACCTTGACAGGTTTCTACACTCAGAGATGTTATTTCTCAATAAAGAGGAAAGATTTTCTTTTTTTTTTCCCTAATCCATACTTCTCCAGAAACTCTGTTAATCCCTCTCTCTCACTGGGGAAAACTTTGTACTTTATATCTCTGCACTTCAAACTGTTTGTGCCTGGCTCTTCAAGGGAGCTGAAAGAAAAACTTTTAAAGACCTGGGTTGGGTTTTTTTATTGCAAAGAAGGCTAAAGGTATCAAGGAAGTTGACACTAGTCCTTCTGCATATTCATGAAGCTAGAGAGGAGAAAAGAGGTCTGGGAGTCTGTGGACATCAGTACTTCTGCAGTGCTGAGTAGTGTTTCCCACCGTCCTTCAATAGAGTTGGGAGAGGAAACCCCCTCTCTCCTTTGCCTTCCTATATTAATCAAAAGGTTTAAACGTTTAAATACAAGGTTTTTAATTAATACATCATTTTGAAGTACATCTACAAGGGTCATGACTTTTCATTAGTGATTCCTGTTATGGAGAAATTCCGTTGATTGCATCTCATCCCAATAGTCAGAGAAGTTTAGGTATGTTCAGAGAGTTGCATGAAGAAAAAAACATGAGTGTTCTCTCTGGACAATTCATATGGATTGAAAAAAAAGCCATGCAGGCACAAATTCTATTTTCATTCCATATTCTTGAGAATACTAACAATGCATAAATGCATTTCACTTCATAAATTAATTTACCAGATGAACGGGGAGAGTTTAGTTTAAAGTAAGTACAAACTCACGGGAGGTTTTAATGCAACAGGTCCATTTCTAGCCACTGATCAGAAGGCCACTGCCCATGAATTTTAACCAGCTGCTTTAACACAGTGTGAGCATGAAAGGTTTAAAGGTACAAGGTGGGGGTGTATATCCTTAACTTTAAAAAGTTAAGGAAAGCTGTATTCTGATAATAACTAACAGGCATAAATTCTTAATGGTAAAGTAGCCAAGGAAAGCCCAGAGCCACGCGAGCTTGGTCAGATGCGTTTGCTAGTTCCAGCCTTGCTGGATCTGTATTGTCCGGTCTCCACCTCTTCCCCTCACTGACTACGCAACGAACCAGAGTGCTCGGGGCACTTGGTGTCCTCTGCAGAGCCAAGCAGAGCCATCCCCTCCCAGCCTGCTTCTCCCCCTGCCGCCGGTGCCGCCGCGGACAGACCCCTGGCTTTGCCTCTGCACTCACGAGCATCCCTCATTTTCTCACAGCTTTCTGCCTCCTTCTCTAGTGGAGATGCGTTCATGTTTTGTTACCTGCTCTGGGAAACAGATACCCGATTCGATGCCTACTCCAGCATATTAGCTCTGGAATGTACCCTATCTTACAATTTATTTTGGCAACAATAACTCCAACATGTTTTGTTTGCATTTCAGTAAGTCTTTCTTATTCCTTCTGTTCTGCTCAGGGTTGGTTGTTTTTTTACTCTGGGTAACTGCTGAATTTCTAGTCACACTGCATTAAATATAAATTAAGGTACAAGCCTTCGGTTTTCATTCCTGAGCTAACTCAAGCTGAGTGCCGGACTTCCCATTAACATCAAACTGAAATTCTTCACGGGAATGTAATGCGTTTTTGCCTCACAACCGGGGTGACCTAAGGGCATGTGCGCAACCAATTACCCGGCAGGCTGAAACTGATACCACTCGATTTTTCCCAATCGCACAGACGTATTTAAAGGGTAAAGCTGTTAGACTATACTGTAAATGTATCTTGTATGGCCTTTTAAGCCAGACAGATGCATTTAAGTTATATCCATGCAAGAGCCCAGCCGCAGCTGCAGGATCTACCCTTCTGCACACTGCGATGCTACAGGTTCAGTTCTCCCCCTGCACGACGGCAGCCGGGCGCGGGGACGAAGCATCCACGCACCGGGAACGACGGGTCCCCGGGACACCCCGGCCCGGCCCACGGGCGAAGGAGCCTCCCGCAGCTCCCGATCCCGCGCAGGCCCGGCGAGGAGGCGGAGGGGAGGCGGAGGGGAGGCGAGGAGAGGCGAGGGGAGGCGGAGGGGAGGCGGAGGGGAGGCTTCTCTCCGGGCGGGGCGGTGGCAGGTGCGGGTCATTGGGCGCTCGGTCCGGGGGCGGGGAGGGGGCCGGGCAGGAGGCCGGGCAGCCGCGGGGCAGGGGAGCCCGGGAGACGGAGCTGAGAGTCCGATCGAGGGCTTGGTGCCGGCTGGAGGTGTCGTGCCTGTGACCGTCCTGCCGCCGCATCCCTGCCGCCGCCATGCCCGTCAAAGGAGGCACCAAGTGCATCAAGTACCTGCTCTTCGGCTTCAACTTCATTTTCTGGGTGAGGAGCCCGCGCCTGGTCCCGGGGCGGCTCCCTCTGCGGAGCCCAGGGCGCGGAGCCGGAGCCCGGGAGCCCGCGGCGGGACTGCCCGGGAAGGGAGCGGAGCGGGGCGAAGCGCCGGCAGCCCTGGAGCTATTCTGCTGCTGCTTTGGGGGGGGCGTAGATCTATTCTGCTGCTGCTTTGGGGGGGTAGATCTATTCTGCTGGTGGTCTGGGGTGTGGATTTATTCTGCTGGTGGTCTGGGTAGGGGGTGTTGGGCTTTTTGTTGTTAGTTTTGTTTTTATTGATGTTGTTGGGTGTTTTTTCCGGCTTTCTTACTTTCCCCCCGCTGCCCGTCAGGAGGGGGCGGGTGTCCGGTCGTGCGCTGCCGTCTGTCCGGCCGGCCGTCCCTGCACGCTGCGGGGCTCCCCTGCTGCCGCCCCGGGGCAGCCGTGGTGCCCGGGCGGGGCGGTGGCGGTGGCAGCGGCGTGTCCCCCGCACCGCTCTCCCCGCAGCCGGGCGGGGTCCCCGGAGCTCTCCCCCGAGGGCCACCCCCGGCCAGTGTCTCGCTGGGGCGGGCGCGTCCCGGGAGCGGTGCCGGGTTACCTGTTGCGGTGCTCGGAGCGCTGCGTACCCTCTCCTCGTCAGGAGGCGCCTGAACAAGTCGCATACTTGGCTCACTACCTTGCTTGCTTATAACTTTTTTTTATCTGGTAGGACGGTGGTTAGTGCAAGGCTGGCTGTGCGTGTTGTGCCCGTGAACGTGTGCGGGGATGCTGGCTGCGGGGGTAGTTTTCCCCTCCATACACTGCTGGGCCAGAAAGTCTCCCAGCGCTCGTACTAGTTTTCCCGGTGTGAAGGCTGCGGCAGGGAGCGGTGAGCCACGGGGGCTTCTGCCTCCCATCTTCTGGGCAGCGTCTCCTGCATAAGAGCCTACAGCAGTTGAACGCAGGAGCTCGGCACCGTCACCCGTGGAAATGGCATCTCCCGTTCGGTGTCTGGCACAGCTGTCTGGTCCTGTGCCAGCCGTGGGTGGTGTAACAGGTTATGGTGGCTGCTGAAGCACTAGGGGTGTAGACATCTGAATTCAGCCTTGTCTGCCTTTCAGAAAAGCATGCAGGGAACACAGGACAACTGTATTCCTAATGTATAGGTGTGAAGTGTGAGATGTAAAAAAAGGATTTTCTCTTGGCTGTCTGTGTGCAGTTCCTTGTTACCTTCTGATGTGGAGAAATTAAGTTGGGGCTGTGATAAGAAGCTACTTCTGGAGTCATTTACGGTATTTCATGTGGGATAACTGGAAGATGCAATGCTCAAAAATGGATTTCAGCTAAGTCAGAAAATGGAGCTGGGCTGCAACTGAGGGAAATTGTGCCAGGAAACTTTACAAGGGCATGGGAAAGTACATATTGCCACCTTAGACTCACCAGGAGAGTGAGTGGGGAGGTGTCCTGTTTAGAGAGTTATAGCTGCTGTGAGAAAAAAGCCTAACAATGCACTGGATGAAACCTCTGGGTCAGAGAGGTGTTAACCCTTTTGAAACAGGAGGAAATACTCATGGGTTGCTTTTTTTAAAACTCCAGACTTTCTACAAACTACACTACAGGTATGATTGTCGTGACAATGGCATTGCCTCAAAAAATGCTCTTAATGTGAGCAGCACCACTTTGCTTTTTGGGGCCCAGGGCTGAGGAGAAGGAGCACATTTTTGTTTAGCTCGGTAAACATCTATTGCCTGGGGCTGTCATGGTAATAAAGCTCAGCTTTACATGCACTTTTAGGTGCCCAGTAAGTACAGATGCTGCTTGAGCTGTTAGAGGGAAGTGTGGTGGTAGGGAAGTGGCTGCACCATGCGTAGGCTGCTGCAGCCTCCCTGAGTAGCGCTGCTGCCCAGGGGCTCCACAGAGGTGCAGCCCTTCAGGTGGCCTTCGCAGATGTTGGTGGTGCCCGGCTACGATGTGAGAAAATGAAGAAAAATAAAGGTAGATGAATTCTTCTCAGAGCATCCCAAAAACCAGATGGAAGCACCAAGAGGCTGTAAATGCTGGCAGCTTGGGTTACCCAGAGATAAACGTTTCTAGACCAGGTAGAACAGTCTTTGGATGTCAGGGCTCGCTCCATTGACGATCTGGGCAGGGTGTAGATACAGGGGAAGATTTAAGTGTGGTATTGGTGACCCTCGTGTCTTTCATGGAGGAATAAAGTACCAATGTCTTGGGCTATTTTAGGCTGTTTGGCCTCCATAACCAGAGCAAAAAGAAAGATGTCTTGGGGTAGGCAGCACTGGATGGGAGGAACAACTCTAGTAAGAAAGAAGGCTTTAATATTTCTCTTGGTACTGGAGATGTGCAAAGTAACACAAGTAAATTGAGAAACTGTCGTCCACGAGTGGGAATCTGATCCTAAAATTGAAGGTTCCATCAGTGGCTCTTGGCCTTGGGAACTACCCCCTCCCAACAGGGGGAACAGGCCTCCTCTTGCTTCTGAGTAGCCCATGGCTGTGGGGTCCTGCTGCCCAAGTGCTGCTTAGAATGGTGGCAAGGACGTTGTTCTATTTAGTGCACCTCCTTCACCAAGTGAAGCTAGAAGGGCCTGTGAATCTGTGATCAAGTTGAGACTACCCCCTCTTCATGTCAAGCTTTCTGAAAAGGACAGGTGAGGAATTCAAGTGGCTTGTAGGAAACCTGCAGAGGTGTGTATTTGTCTCCATCAGACTTGAGTGAGGGCAGGAGGAAGCAGAGAGTGTATAGGAGGGAGGCTATTAAAACAAAAATTAGGAAGCTGAAAAAGTTGAAGATGTGGCTAAAGGAAAGGGATAAAAGCTCATAAATGCTTGCAGGTCGAATACAAAAATACAGTAAGGTACCAAAGGCAAGCTTTAGGAATAACTTGCAAAAGCAAATCCAACTAACACATCCCCTTTGGACACATTAGGACCAAGGAGGGATTACAGACTGTAATCTGTCCTAGTGTAGAGTGTTGGGAATGAGGTTCTGTGGAACCTCTTCTTTCTAGGGGTGTCTGAGGAAGACCTTGGGGAAGTTCTGTGCCAATTTAATTCCAAATCCCTCATAGACTTGAACTGACATCTTGATCAACAACTTTCCAGGGTCAGCTGAAGGGCTGGAATGAAGTGAATGTAAGGTTGTGGGTTTGGTTTTTATTCTGGGATACATAGAGAGTGGTGCACTCTCAGTGGTGCCTCTGGAAGAGGCAGAGGAGAAGACTGAGTTTTTAAAATAAAAAGCTGGTGCACATGTAAAGATGCGACATTGGAGAAGAGAGACTGGCTGCTGCAAGGGGAAGTCAGACTTCACTGAGTTGACTGGAAGCCCTGCAAAGCCTGGCTTGGAGAACAAGGGCAGTTGGTATGAGTTCACTTCTTCAGTGCCTCCAGGAAATCTGGGGGCTCTTGCAGAAACAAAGCAGTCCTTGAGTAAGATCCAGCAGGGATGAAATAACCGACGGAGCAGTTGCAAGGCTGGGGTGGGGTGGAGCCAGCATGCAAGAGCAGAGCGTGGTGGTCAGGTGTCTCACCTAGCATGGGAAGGCATGTGAGGCAACACTTCAGTGCTTGAGTAGCAGGCAGTATTCAGATGGAGATGGGTGCCTGCTGACCTAGCAGGCTAAGGGAGTGTGACACTCACCATAGGCAGGCATCTGGTATCGTGTGGGAGGCAGCCTGGAGTTAGGAATTATTTGGTTTGGGGGCAGCAGCTGCTGTCACAGAGCAATGGAGTCTTGGAAGAAAAGTTTATGATGGCTTCATAAAAGCATCAGGTGGGTGCTCAGCAACTGCAGAGAAAAAACATCTTTGGACTGAAGGACCTAGACAAGATGAAAGATGGTGTTATTGCATAAATCCAGAGTGTGCTGGTGCCCTGTGGTGCTGTGGGCTGCTCTGGTCTTCTGCCCACCTGCAGTGGAGCTTGGTGATGTTTGGGAAGGAAGAGGACGGATTCTGTTATCAGGAACTGTGCATGAACCGGAATTTTATTTTTCTTTTTCAGCCTGGAAACGGGTGAGGGAAGTGTACTAGAGGTCTCTAGGATCATTGTTGGCCAGGTAGTAGGTAGGGCACGGCTGTATTGCAAGAGTCAGTGAGCAAGAACTGAACAGTTTCAAGTCTGCCAAGAGAAAGCTTCAGCAGAAAAGGATATGGCTGTGGGGAAGGTGGTGATGCTTTCTCCCCAGATGGTGTTTGTGGTTTAAGGGGTACCTAGCTGACAGCATTCATTAGCCTTCAGTTAATTGTGTCTTTGCCCAGCCTGTAAGTGCTGAACATACAAACTGGGAGGCGAGTCCTGGGAAAATCTGGAAAAACTGTTGACTCCTGAGCAACTCAGTGCACACTGGGAGAGTGCCCAGCATGACCACCTGTACAGAGTGTGTGCCTGTGCTAACCCCAGGGCTATCTGCTGCTGAACAAAAGCCAAAAGCAAGGGTTTGCAGCATTGATCTTAAATGCTGAGCTTTCCCTTGGGAATTTTGTGCAATACAAAGATGTGCTAATACTTTAATGTATCATAGGCAAAGAAGTGTTGTAGCATACAATCAGAGCTCATGTTGAATCTTGGAGCAATTATTCTCTTGCTCCTTTGCAGTGGAGCAGCTGTCTTGTCCTTGCTCGCTGCTCTTCGGAGAGTTTAGTGTTGTATAAACAAACATATTTGTCTATGGGAGTGCCTGCTAGAGTCAGATTAGCAAGAATAGGCCTGGAGGGCTCTCTTCTTTCTGTGACTTGAAGATACCTGTGACTTTGTTCTGAGCCACTATCTCATCTGCTCATGCTGCAGCAGAACAACTGGTAGAGCTCTGACTGCTGCAGAGGGGCTTCCGTGCTCCAGCACAGGGCAGTGGATACACATGTGTGTTTG
Organism: Ceyx cyanopectus; assembly: GCA_013401355.1. Lineage (NCBI taxonomy): Eukaryota > Metazoa > Chordata > Aves > Coraciiformes > Alcedinidae > Ceyx > Ceyx cyanopectus. The sequence continues at coordinate 221,916 of VYZU01009230.1, forward strand.
TGTGTACATATGCACACACATAGGAAAGGAACAGAAAATACTTTTGCTTTCTGTAATCAACCCATTTAGTTGCTGACTGCAGTGTATGAATCACAATCCCACTTGGGCTCAGCTCAGAGCATTGTAACTGAAGTGAGGAATAGCATTGAAGGGTGTTGCCTTGAGAAACTTTCTGTGAAGCTTCTTGTACTTCAAGTTCTAGAAGTCGTAGCTCCTATTTGCAATTTAAATGGCAAATATAGTAGACTGGCTTCTGAATAGGAACTTGTATGAAATGGGCACTATTCTTGGCCGTGGTTCAGGAATTCTGTGATGCTGCTCCTACTGTACTGGAGCACCATTTTATTGCAATAAATGCCGTGACATTAACGTACTCACAACATTCTGCAAACTAGCTTAAGCAGAAAGAAAATACTTCCTTTCCAATCCAGTTGGCTTTTTTTCTTTCAAAGGAGTGTGGAAATAGCTGCAGTTCCTTGTACAGCTGCTAGGAAAGGTGTTTCAGGCCTTTTCAGAAGGTTGAAAACCTGTGCTGTTGTGGTAACACGAACCCTGCAGCTAAGGGTTTAGAGTGATGTTGAGTATCTGTACTTACTGTGTATGAGGTTTTATTTCTAGGGTACCAGGACACAAACAATTCATAACTCATAATGCTCACAATGCTTTCAGTTTCTCTGCCTGTGTGCTCTTCATTAACCTACTCTTGCACAGTGAAGAAAAAGTTGTCTGTTTTATGCAGAGGAAAGGCTGAGTCAGATTTTTGGGTTTTTTAAGCTAAAAGCTTTTACCTGTTTGAGGCGGAGGGAAAGTGTTTTGGTTTTTTTTCAGTGCACTCTTGGCACGCTTTGACTAAAACCCCTGTAAGGAGCAGTCGTATGGAGCTGGACACTCTTACTTCAAGAAAAAACGCCCACAATATTGTTAGGAGCAATGCTGAGCTGACAACACTGAAACTAGTATTCATTTTTTACTGACTACTGTATTTCTACATACAAACTCACCTTCCACTAGAGTTAATGCCATGAACTTGACAGAGGTTGCATATAAGCTTGGCCAGAATGTGCAGAAATAGCAGAACCCCATAGTTTCCCCTACAGAGTGGTTTTTACAGGCTTTGATCCATGTTATCAGGAGTTCTTGTGGTGTCTCATTTCTTCCCTATTCCTGCCTGCCTGCTGTGGTACTAACCTGGTGGATGCTGGTGGAGGAAGGGTGGCATTTCCTCGCCAAAGCCACATCTAAGGACTGGACTGCTCAGGCCTTGACCTGACCATGGTCGAGGACTGCAAAGTGTCTGCAGAAGTGGGGTGCTTGCCTGGGGTCTGTCCCCTCTGGAGATGGATCAAGGGGACAAGGTCTGAAGGGATTGAACAAAATGGCCCTTGCAAAGTAGCAGTTAAACCTAAAATAAACTTCCCAGCTTCCTAAAGCAGTGCCAGGCATTGCTGTACAGTGAGATACACTAAGAATTGGAATTTCTAGCTTGAAAAGATTAATCTTTTAATGTGTGCTTGTTTACACCAGTATCATTAGATCTGATGATTCCCTGTGCAACCTTTTGCTAGGAGACCATACCTGTGAAAACGCAGGTGTTGAAGGGAAACAAAAATGCAATGGAGATGACTCAATAGCATGTCTTCAGCACTGAGTGCTCCATGTTGAAGTTAGCAAGCATGGTGAGGGGAGAAAGGCAGAGCATTCTGTATGGCTCCTGCCTGCAGGGTAGAGGGCTTGTTTCTCCCTCAGAGTATGGAGACTGTCCTCTGCAGTGGCACAGATCCTTTGCCAGTTAGCTGGTCACATGGGAGTCTAAAAGCAGTGTCAGAGATAAGTACCAGGACACACCCTCAGATAGCTCTGTGGCAAAACAATGTAATTTGCAAGGGAGAGACCAGAGCAGTGGAAAGGGATGACTCTGGAGAAGTCGTTTGTAGGAATGTGGAGCTGGATGGGTGGGGAGAGCCAAGTCCTGCACAGGAGGCTCACTAAAGACAGTGCAAGGCTCTGTAAGAAAGGAAGACTGACCGTTTTTCCAGTTGCAGCAAAGATGCATGGAAGAGTACAGCCTTTGAGTCAACTGGGATACCTTTGCATGTGGTGAAGGGGGGGGAAAAAAAGGGGAAAAGAAAAGAAAAGAAAAAAGCCTCAAAGGAATCAGAGGAATGACCAGGTATTTTTATGCTTGCTTAGCATATGTCCACTGCAGCTATAGAATGGGGATAAGACAGCTCCCAAGTCATTTCTGCCTGACAGATGCTCAGTAGTGCTTAGGGGAGACACAGGGAAGCCTCAGTAGCTTGAGCAGGGCCATGGGTAGCATGGGACATGCTGGTACTGGAGAACCACAGCCACAACATTCCTGTAGAGTGATCACTCAACCTCCTGTTTTGTTCAGATTGGCAACAAATGCTGTCCTGAGTTTGCTTTCCTGTTACTACAGAAACATACTACTTGCATGTTTCAGAAGCACACAAACATGCTTTTCTCTTTTCCCTTAGTTTTAGAGGATTTTGCACACAAAGTGACTGGTTTCGGGAAAACAGACTTCTTTTTTCTTTTAAATTTTCTTTCAGCAGTTCAGAAATAATCCTGTATTACTTCTATGACTAAACAGGACTGTTGGTCTGTTAGATTGGGAGAATGCTTGTATTTAAAAAACCACAACCACCAGCTCCTTGGGGAATCTGCTTCCCCGGGAGGAAAAACACAGCTGCCAAAACCTACTGGCATGGTGTTGGTGAGTGGGGAGGTGGCCTCTGGTGTGCCAGCTGGGTCTGAGATGCTGCCAGGTGCCGCCGGTGCCTATGGGGCTGTGCTTGCCTTTTCCTCTGGGGCTGGCATTGATGGCTCTTGTTGTTTTGATAGAAACTTAGACCTTCAAATTACTTTCTTGCCTTCTGCTTTAAAAATGCCTTTTTTAGTTCAGTGGTCATCATGGGTAGGAAGAGCATGAACTGAGAACACGAGTCTGTTTTTTCTCAGAGACAAAAAGTCACTTTCTTGCAAGGAGCTCCTTAGTTGCGGTGGTTCTATTTATTTTTCCTCTAGCCCTCCATGGTTAGAATTATCACTTCATTTAATACTACTGTGTTTTTAGTGATGTGGAGCAGTTCACTGGCATTAAGTATTACCTTTGTTCTGTGATTCCATAAGAAGTCTCTTGCTTCCTTGTGATCATCTCTTTCCCAGGGCAAACCATGGCACTCGCCCCTGGCTGGTGGGGGCAGGGTTGAGTTTGTTTCCCCAGCACACTCACGTTGGGTATGTCAGCTCTGCACAATGTCAACCAACCCGTTTTTCTGGAGAGCTTATTAACTGAGCCTTCTGCTCTGCTCGAGCTTGTAAGATGATCTGCATGGCTGTAGAGTGAGTTTCTCTGAGATTTGGGTAGTCTGTTGGGGCTCAGCCCTGGGTGTCAGGTCTAGTCTTTACCTTGCCAGGTTGCTGTGCTCGCTCCTGAGTGCTCCTCACACGGGCACAGGAGGTGCCAGCTGGGTGTGCTGCCTCTGCACCGCTCAGGGCTTGTGTGAAGCTCTTCCAAGCTAAACAAGAGGCTGCAGGTTTCTTCTCGTGCTTGCAGGTATCTAGATGCCTGTGAAAGCTGGAGACTGTGCGACCCAGGAAAGCCTCAGTAGGACTAGATGCTGGGTGATTTAGCTGTAGGCTAGAAGCAGTGTGTGTTTTTTTCCATGAGTAAGCGCTCCTGGCTTTTGAAATGAAGTGAGATGAGACTGCAGAGGCTTTTTTTCTCCAGGCGTTGCTGTAGCAGTGAGCACAGGTAGAGCAGCAGGCTTGCTCTCTGACAGTGCCCCTCTAGCACCTTGCCCTTCCCCCGGGGTGCAGCTGTGGCACAATACATTAAAATAACAACACTGTTGAAACATGCTGTGCACTATTGAGGTTCCTCAGCATCGTTTAAACCATTTTGTCAGGGTAGCCCCAAGAAGGGAAGCAGCAGGCATGTGCAGGCTGCACGCTCGGTGAGTAAGGCTGTGCCTGCACACCCGGCACCAACAGAATCCTTTTGCATAGGTCTGGACACCTCTGTTTGGGTTTGGCTCGTTCTGCAGACTGTGTATCACTGCATCTTTTTTCCCAGCTAAAGAAACCCTGCAGCTCCCCTTGGAGGAAGGGCTGGGAGCCAGGTGCCTGCCACACAAGCCGTGCTGGTTTTTCTGGCTTGGCCTCACTGGCAGCTGGGATGCTCTCAGAACCTACGAGGGATGTGCCTTCCCTTAAACCCTCGCTTGGCTCCATCTTGCTCCTGAGTGACCTTACTTTCCCAAGAGGGAGCAGGAGGCTGGGGAGACCTGTGCCTGTGCAGGGCAGCACACCCATCGCGGGGACGGCGGAGGCTGGTGACCTTGGGCTGGGTGTGGAAGGGGCACCCCTGGGTGCTTTCTGGGGGAGAAATATTTGTGCTGAAAATTGACCTTAGCGAACACTTCCCAGCTTCTTGGAGGCAAATCAAGAATGTTGTTCCCTCTTAGAAGGAACTTACTATCAGAGATAAGGCTTTGCTTTTTTTCTTTCATGCATGCTTCACTTAACCAAAGCACTAGGTTTTCTATGCTTATTGTTCACTCCCGAGGTTAAATTTTTAATGTCTGCTACAATGTATGGTATTTCTGTCCTCATTTCACTTCTATAGAGCCTTTCTTGGTAGTTAAATAGTCTTCAAAGGAGAGAGGGAAGAACTGAGAAGCACATTCTCCAGCTTTCTAATTTATCCTGGTTTCTTTTTTGCATGCAAGGCAAGACCACCCCAGTTAGTTTGTTTGTTTGTTTGCTTGTTTGTTTGTTTGAACTGGGGGAATTTAGTCTGTCAAAGCAAAGTGCTAGTTTTTGTCCTATCAGAGTGCAATTCCCTCTTTCTTGCAACACTTCTCGAGTGCCTTCTGCCAGATGTTTCATCAAGAAGTTAATTTGTGCACACAACGTGTCTCAAACACAGGCACCAATGTTAAGAGGAACCTGGAAGCATATGGACAGATATGATAATAAAATAAAACCAAGTATTAGCAAAAATGTGATTGCTGTGAGCTGATCTGGAACAATGCCATCCGTGATGCTGTTTCAGCAGCCTGTATTTTCCTTTCTGTCAGTCTGATAACTCACTGGATTGTTTTTTAGCCCGGTTTTCAAGAAGGAGCATTTGTTCTAAACTCTATCCTGTTGCACACTGAACTCCTTACCCATCTGTTTAATTTACTAAAACTTTTATCTGGCCTTCTACGGTGCTTTTTGTTGTGATACACTTGTCCTTCACTGAGAGATCGCTCAGATGTGTAACGTCATTGCAGTCACCAGCATAAAAGAATGGGTGGAGGGGTCAGTGGAAATACTGACATTTGGCACTTAGTTCAACCTCAGGTATTTTCAGTAAGGAACAAGAAGAGCATTGTTCTCATGTGGCATTGTAGTTTAATGTGTAAACACAACTGTCAACGAGATGCCTCATGTCAGGAACTAAGCTTGTTCTTGTTTTGGTATCTCCATCCTTTAATGCTGGTACTTTATCACCACCTCTTTAAATAACAGAGCTGTATCCTGTGTTTACTTTGATGCTGCTAATGCAGAGGTGGATGAATTCAGTGGTGTCATCTAACAAGGCTTACTTGTTCCTACAGCTTGCAGGGACAGCAGTTCTTGCCATTGGACTATGGCTTCGGTTTGATTCACAGACCAAAAGCATCTTTGAACTGGAATCCAACAACACGACGTTTTACACAGGTAAGCTGGCAGATGGCTCGGGGTGGTAGATCCCAGCTTTGCACCCTCCTTTCCAGACTGCTTGCAAACCTCTGTCTTCCTAGAAGGCTGAAGTCAGAGCAGCCTCTGTGGGGTGGAGAGCAGCTTCCCTGGGCTGGTGCAGGGGACCTGCCTCTCTGTGAGCTCTCGTGCAATAGCAGTGGCACACTAGGGGTTTCTTGGCTCTTTGTGCACTGTATCACTTCAGCTTTTTCCCAGTTTAGACCCTGCAGTCAAGCATTTTGTCATCCCAGGGACTCTGGTAGGCATGAGGGACATCTTTTCCTAATGCTTCTCACAGTGATTCAGCAAAGCTTCCCTCTCAGTGAGTAGTCACAGGTGACATCAAAAACTAATTCTTCTTGTCTCCTCCAAAGCGACCAACCCAGGCTGCCCAAAACCACAGCTCTTGCCTCATCTCTGAGGAGCATAAATACTGTGGCCTAACCCTTACAGCCCTACGTGTGCCAATTTATCCTGAACAGAATGGAAAGAATGCACGAGTATCTTGGTCTGCATGAGCAACTCTCCATTACAGGCAACCTGGATTTATCCTTAGTTAAACCAGGTGAAAGCTGTACCTTGGTGCATTGTGTTTTTCAGGATTACAAATGAAGGGACACTCTCTATTTCAGTTTGTTACTCTAACATTATAGGCATTCCTAACTGAACTGGATTTTATCCTAACTGTAAGATTTACTTTTGTGACCTCTACCATCTCTTTCAGGCTTGGGCAGAGGAACATGTGCTGCTTTGCTTGTTGTCACCTCTAGGTGCTCAAACACTTGAAGCCAAGCAGCTGTTTGAAGACCTCCAATAATTAAGGAGAAAGCAAATTCAAATATGCATCTGTTTTGCACATTACATTTCTGATGTGGACAATCCTTCTGTGCAAATTTGCCATCCCTGCAACAGCTGGATTTGCCCTGTGTGGGCACCCACAGCAGGGTTATGTTCCCTGTCCCTGGCCAAGAAGGCTCTCTCCCTGTCACAGCACCCAGAGTGGCACCTGAAGAGTCAGCACAGGGGTGTAAGGTGTTCTGGACACACAGCTCCCATCACAGCCCCGCAGAGCAGCCTGTGCCCGTGGGGGTGCTGCTGACAGCAGGGAGCTGGGCTGGGAATTTAACTGCTCGTGTGACCTCCAAGAGGCCACGGGCACAGGCACCTTATCTGAGAGCTTCTGTCTCACCCCTGATATGCTGCTGGGGTAGCAAGCTGGGATTTTCTTGCAGCTGACAAGAAAGTTTCCAGATGCTTTTAGCTGGATGTTGGAAGGGGAACAGAAATCTAAACTTAGCCATTGAGCTGAATATTTAACAATTCTTTTTTTGGATAGTCTAAACTTCTCACCTCCTAAACCATAAAAATTTTACGATGTGATACTTAAGCTACTAGCTGAATGCAGCCAGAAAAACATGCTTGAGATCTTTTCAATTTAAACTGAGTTTTAAAAAGAAGTTTACTGGGAATTACTGTTTCAGCATCTTCTTCTGTGAGTAATTACTGATTGCAGTTTCCAGTAGTAAACTGAAAAAACATCTTTCAATCTGCACCTAGTAACAAAGCAAGTTACCTCAAAAGCTTTCTATACTGCTGAAGATAAACTGAAGAAGTTCTGCCAAACTTTTTTTTTTTTCCAATATGGAAAAAGTTTAAACTGGGGTAAAAATTGGCAATGGAATTTCCTGCTGATAAGAAATGTCAGGCTTAATCACTTACGTATACTTAACCAAGTAGATGTTTATTTTGGCAGTTTGTTATTGGTTTGTATCTAGAAATTTGCAAATGCTTATGTATGGCTATCTTTAAATAGTATTGTTTGGGTTCAGGAGGCCAGAACTCTTGATCTGAATGGGTAGAAATATCACACTAATTCCACATGGTTGGTGCTGACTCTGTTCCGTGTTTCTCCCCAGCAGTGAGATTTTCTTGCTGTCAGTGGGGTCTTTGCTTGCTGCACCTTGCTGCTGTCACCAGCTAGCAGCTGTAATGCTTAAACTGCTTTTCCCATGCTCAGGAGGAGTGGTTTGGGCATAAATGGGCTCTTTTAGCCCAGAAATGTTTGCCCTCTGTGCTCCATCACACTCACTACCTAAATTCTGGGCAGAATGGTCTACAGGCTCTGCAGTGCTGTGGCATGAAGTATTGCTGTTGCAAAAGCAGCTGATGTTGAATTTCTTGCAGTTAGAAGCTGTCAGGATGGGTAGCTGAAGTGTAGACATGTTCCACTGTAACAGTGGAATAATTCAGTGCTTGCTGGTGGAAAGGCAGGGTAAGAAAGCACATAAAGCTTTATAACTGACAATGATGATTTCTAATGCCTGTTCTCCTTGAGGTGGCATGCTTCAAGAATTCTCAGGTGTTGATAAATCACCAGCTCTCTAGCTGCAAGACAGTCTTCATCTGAAGATAAGCTGATAGCTGTGGCTCTGAGCCAGGTGTAAACCACCCCTTACAGTTTGTGTTGGATGGCTTTATCTTGTCCATTTTCTGCAGTGTGGTATGTTTGCTTTGAAAACTAAGCACAGCCCTTCTTTTGCTTGGAACACCTCGGTGAAGAAGCTTAAACCTTGGCAAAAGCTACAATCGCTATTAGTGGAGCAATTAATTGTGTACCTTGCTGGTGAGGTCTTAACTATCCTGTATTCATGCCTCTCTTGTCTTCCTCCCCAGGCGTTTACATCCTCATTGGAGCTGGTGCTCTTATGATGCTGGTTGGTTTCTTGGGCTGCTGTGGTGCATTGCAGGAGTCTCAATGTATGCTTGGCCTGGTAAGTGTGCAGAGCAGTGCTGACATTTTTAGCAGTATGATGAAAAAGGAAGGAAAATATCAGTGTGCAGTTAAAAGGCAGCAGATGATGATTGTGTTGGCTCCATAACATTTAAAGTCATAGTCACCTACATAATGCTGAAATGTTAAAAATATATAGTTTCCATTTCTGGCCCCTTTAGGGCCACGTTCATGTTGTACTGGAATACAAGATGACTTTAGGAGTTGGTGACATATTCTCAGCCTTGATACTTGAGTATCTGGCAGTGTGAACACAGAACTAAAATATTGATAAGAGCAATGCTATTTATTAAACAATTTGTCCTGAACTCTGAAGGCTGTGTGATCTTTAATCTTTGAGACCAGAACTGTGGTATTTGATCCTTGAAACAACAAGCCTCTAGTGTTCATAATCACAGGATGAGCTCTTCTAGATGACAACTGCTCTGCAAGCCAATTATTGGAGAGCATCCTCATTGTTTTCAGACTGGAGGGGCCAGTAAAGCTTACTGGGTTCATGTGCATCTGTACTCTTGTGAAACTACTCATCCAAATAACCAGAAGACTTAGTTAATAAAAGGCTGCCACTATAGCTGGTGAAAGAACAATTCCCCTTCTGTGTCATGAAAGAAGTTAATATAATTTTTCTTGCAAAATTATGCATCTAGCCCTTTGTTATTATTCGGAACATCTCTCTTTAAAGTGCCTTTCTGATGGCAGTGGTATTTTGGACCTGGTAGTCAAATTAAACACAGAGATGACACGTTTATTTCTATTTTACTGCATACACAACAAAGAAATGGCCATTAGTTCTCTGGGAGTTGGTGGCAAGCAAGGTATTAAGTAATGACTCTTAAAGCAATAGGAGTGGCAAACCAGAGAGAAGAACTGGTGTTGGCTGTTGTGATGTGTCTGAGTGACCTGTGCCATTTCCAAGTCTGAGTTAACAGATGACTGATGTTAATTATCACTAATCAAAAAGGAGGACTTCAGCTTGGAAAGCACTACCAAGCTTTCCAATGCTCCTGGGAAGTGCTGACCTGGTGCAGCGTGTCCTCTTTACTAGTCTTAGCAGTGCATCAGGCCTTCAGCTGGAATCTGGTTGGGTGACAGTTCCCACAGGGCTGGGCAGTGGGGATGGGGCAATCTTGCAGCATCTGTGTGATGCTGTTCTTCGCTGGTGGGGCCTTAATGATGCTTTCTTTCTTTTCCAGTTCTTCCTCTTCCTTTTTGTGATTTTTGCCCTTGAAATTGCTGCTGCGATCTGGGGATTTGCAAATAAAGAGAAGGTAGGTTGCTCTTAAAAGTTCATGGGGTGGTGGGATGTTGGAACAGGTTGCCCAGAGAAGTTGTGGATGCTCCATCATTGAAGTGCTCAGAATCCTGTTAGAGCTTTGAACAACCTGATCTAGTGAAAGATGTTCCTGCCCATGGTGGCAGGGGGCATGAGATGATCTTTAAAGACACAAACGAATCAGGTTCTGACTCTGCCCCCAGGATGTCACCAGTCTACTGAAACCTGTGCCAGTACTAGTCAAATCTTGATTACCTAGGGAATTTGAGGGAGAGGAAGAAGATGCATTCTAGCAAAACAAGAAATTATACTAATTTAAAACTAAGACTGTAGCAGAGAAGCCAGAATGCAGGATGCTCTTGCATGCTAGAGATGCCTTCCAGGGACTGTCTGGCTGAGCTGTGAAGTGAGGCAGGTCACTGATGATGCTTTACTTCTTGTAGACATGAGCTAGGTCAGCTATGGGCTGAATGATGACTGACCTGGGCTGCCCCCTCACAAGCAGCCGAGATGGTCTTGTTTCAAAATAAGGTGCTTGGTGATCAGGGTTGGTTTTCTGCTTGTGTTGTATAACATGGGAATAGAGCAGTTTCTGGGGTACAGAAATGAGAATATTTTTGTGTAACCTGTGGGCAGAGACTTGGTTCTCACTCCTGGCAGCTCAGGGCTTTGAAATCAAACTGAATCTTATCTGTTTAGATGTGGCTTCTAAGGTGAGTATGCCAGTTAAGCTCACCTGTTCTGGCTGAGAAATGCTGTCCACCCTCTATTTCTACATGTCAAAAGGGTGGGTACTGTAGGTTGCAGAATTCTTAATGACTGACTCAAAACAAGCTTCCACAATCAATACTAAGGTAAGACAGTAATACACTACAATTCTTTGCTATCCTGTAGGTTATTGAAGAGTTAAAGGACTTCTACAAGGAAACCTATGAAAAGAGATCTCAAGCAGGTGCCAGAGAGACCCTGAAAGCATTTCAGTTAGCTGTAAGTACATGGTTAAACTTAAACTAGACAGTAATGCTGCTTGGTAATGCACTGTTCTGTTATCTGCTTCCCTAGCCGCATCTATTGCCTTACTAACCAGAAGAAACCAAAGGAATATTAGTTCAGAATGTTAAAGGAATATTAGATGAGAAGGTATTTTTGTATAGATAGTATCAGTGAATTCAGTATGCTTCTTTGTCCCTCTGAACTTCTGAAATCCATAGAACTAGTTCTTGTTTTCCTAAAACTCAAGCAAGCTGGAGAACTGGATCTGTGGCATTGACCTAGAGGCACCACAGTGTGCATACCTGTCTGAGGAGCTCACCTGTGTCTGTAAGGAGTGCAAGCTGTCACCAAAATTAATGTCTGTATACCTTGTGAGATCTAGTTCTTCCTTTCAGAATCCTTTCCTTTAATGCATTCAAGGCTTTTTAAAATTAGGTTTATAGCAGTCATGTTGGCAAGACTTCTAAGCCTATTTACTTAACATCTGAAATAAGACCTAATGTAATCTATTTCTCCTTTTTACCATATACATATTTGTTTCTACCATATACAGATGATCTAATGTAATTCTCTTTTCTTGTAGCTGGACTGCTGTGGTCTGAAAGGAGCTCTTGAGCAGGCATTCATGGACACCTGTCCAAAGAAGCCCATTATGGAGTCATTTGCTGTAGTGGTAAGGCATGGCTTAATTCATCAACCCCTGCCCAATGAGCAAACCAGCATCAAGTCTGAATGCACCCTTCTAGCCCATGGGCGATTCCTACATCACACTTGTTCAGCAACCTGTCTCTATAACCACTCAGGTCATGGAAGAACAACATGCTGTTACTGTGCCTTCAAATATCTGATCACATGAGACACTTCAGTCTGTATCTTTAGTCCTGTCTGTAGAGTCTGCTGTGAGTTAGACTGTATGGGAGTAGCTGAGACAGCACACAGGTTCTGCTGTTTGCTTTTATTTGAAGTGTGTTTTAGCTTCATCTGTTGACTTCATCTTGTGATGTTTTTATGGCCTAGTCCCGACTGTGGAAATTCTAAACAGTATACTGCAAGATTAAAGGGATGTAATGGTGTGGCTGATCTGCATGCCTCTAAAACAGTACTGGATAGGTATTCTGATTTTAATGATTAATTCTTGCCAGTATATCCCTTTAATCCTTGTTTCAGTCTTTCCTTCTGAAATGGATAAGGAACAATGGAAGAAAAAAAAACAACCTAGTTTTCAGCAGCTCACTGTAGTCTGCTGCTGGAATAAGTAATAGTTGGGATGAGACTTTGACCAGCTACCAGGTTCTTCAAAGATAAAGGTATAAACCCCAAAGAAGTTCTTTTTTTTCTTGGCTATCACGTCTTCCTAGGTGAAAGGACTGTTTCTGTTAGTTGCAATGAGAATTCATTGTCCTGAGACCTTCAGATTGGCACTGTGTGTTCATAAGGTGTCTGCAAAAATGACAGTAGCAATTGGAAATATCAGGAGTGGCTTCCAGTCTATTTTGAGAAGGGCTGAGCAAAAGAGCAGCTTGAAAGTTGACAGCCATCAGGAACAAGCCAAGTCTTGTACAACTGCTGTTGGTCCTGATCTACCTGATCAGCTGCAGGTATTGCAACAGGAATCCTGTAGCCAAGGCACAGTGGAGAGGTTTAGGTACTTGAAGAGTAGATTTAAACTTCTCTGCCAGTTTTTGTGTTGAAATATCCCCAGCTCTCTAAAGATGTGAAAATAAAGGCTGGTTCAAAGCAGGTCTCAAAAGATGAGTCTTCAACTCTAGTGCAAGTGAACTTGGTCACATTTGTAGCTTCCACAGGCAGACTTGGGCTCAAACAAGCAAGCAGAAGCAAACTTTTTATCTGTATGAAATGCTAATGAGACATCTGTTTCTTTTCAGTCGTGCCCTGAAGCTATTGATGAGGTCTTCAAATCAAAATTGAATGTGATTGGAGCAGTTGGCCTTGGCATTGCTGTAATAATGGTGAGTTTCCAGATGACTTACAGGGTAGCTGTGTGGCCAAAGGATACTTGCAGCAGAGATCTGAGCAGTGCCTGGCATGGCAGCCTGCAAGCGGGGTCCAGGAATGGCATGCACCAGCAGGTACATGTGCTGTGGGGCCCTGAGGCAGCACAGAGGGTGGGGTGCCTTGGACCTCCCAGCATTTCCTTTGGATTAGCATCTGCCTCCTCCTGTTTTTAGCAGTGGTGAGGTTGTATCAGTAGTGTGTATATACAGGGCAAAGATATGCTGGTTGTGTTGCCAGCCCACTGCCTGATACTAGTATTTCTTGGATAGGTTTTGTTTCCTTGGTTTTGCTTTCTTTCTAATAAAGACTCTGCTAGACAACTGTAATAACAGTGTTAGTAAGAACATTTTCCCTCTTTTTGTTTGACTCCTCTGGAGGAAGGATGCAAACATGTTGGCATGATCAGTACTTTTTTTTCAGAAGATATGGCACTAGTTTATAGATATCCTGTTCAGAAGTATTGAAGGTGAAGGGGATTCATAAGAATCCACTGAAATGTGGGGGTGGAGGGGCAGGGACCTGCAGAATAAGCTGTTCTATGGCCTCTGGGCCAGGAAGAGCAGTTGTGCTTGTCCCACGTTCAGAGAAAAAGGTGCTGTGTTCCCCTGATTTCTGATGTTTCTTTCTTTGCAGATCTTTGGCATGATATTCAGTATGGTTCTGTGCTGTGCTATCCGTAAAAACAGAGAGATGGTCTAAGAGCTAAACACCCAAGACTGCTGCACTATCAAATCTTTATCATTAACTTTAGCATTCTGAAAGCATTTCTAAAAAGTTATATATTTGTTACCTTTTTAATGCTTTATTTGGCTACTGATGTAGGTTTGCTTTTTATGTTACAGGTTAAAATGATAAAGGTATATCTGACTCGAGACAAATATTGTACATAAAATATCTGACTTTCTTGAAACACGTAATTTGGATGTAATTTATGTTTAAGACAATTTGATACTTAATAAAGAGTAAGATGTATGTCCGTGGGGGAGAGAAGACTTTACTATTTGTTGTGTAGTGTGGAGTTAAACTTGCATGTAGCACGCTAAGTGTCCGATCACCAGGCCTTCAGTCTGGGCTGGGAAACAACCCAAGTAATGCTGTGTTTGAAGGGAATTCCAGGCAATGGCAGTAACTCCTGTCAGGGCATATTAGGGAAGGTATTGCCCTTCCTCCTTTCCTCGATGCCTCAGAACAAAAGTGGTTCTTCATTATATTCCTGACGTTGGTGCTGTAACAGTTCAGCTGCCCTCTTCACCAGGGTGTCAGAGGGTGAAGGTGCCATCCTGGTGCTTGGATGCAAACAGGCTGGGCTGTGGCTTGGAGCCAGCTGGGCTTCCTTGCATCAGCCTCCTGCTGACATAGCTGTCCCCTGGCACCTGATGTGGCCTTGGTCCTTCGACGAGGCAGATTCCCTCAGTGTACACTCAGGAGTTTCTCAGTGCCTGGCTTTGTGCTTTGTTCCTCCTAAGCCAGTGAAGTACAACCTCATGGTTACAGCATCTGTGCCAAGTCTTGGGTTTCCAACGGGGGGGGGAGTTTGCATGAGAAGTTCCTGTAGAGCTTTGCAGTTGCTTCCAGCAGCATCTAGAGCTGTGGCCATCCTCTGCCACTTGAGATATGGACATGGGAGGGAGTAGAGGTGGTAGTGTGAAGCCCTTAGCCTAAAGCATTACCAATCCATCCTGTACTTCCACTCTTAATGCCTTTAAGTGTGTTGCTTTTTCTCTGAAGTATCTACTGGTGGGAGCTGCCCCTGGGCTTGGATCCTTTCCAGCTAGGTGCTGTACTATACCTGTATCCAGTGTCCCCTCTGTATGTCTCAGGGGTGTTCCTAGGAGCTTCTGTCCTAGTCCTTCCTTGATCCCACCTTTCTCTTGAAAGGAAGCTGGTAATTGTTACAAGAAATATCAGGATTGTTGAGGGTTAGGCTCTGTATGTATCTCTGGACTCAAGCACAAATGTAGTGCCCACCTTTGGGAACCTGAGACCTACTGTGTCCCTGAGCTCTTGCAGAACAGGGAAGCAGCATTTTTGTCACCTGTGCCATTCCCAGCATAAGCCTGAGGCTGGCACCTGAAGAAGCTGGGGTGAATTGCTGTTAATGACAGCTTGCTGCTGCCTTCAGCTGCCCTGGGTGTTACTGTTGGCTTGCAGATGTTCAGTTTGCCAGCATCTATCATGGCTGTGGTTCAGCACCAGCAGTGTCTGTCAACACCCTAGAGATGTGCTGTAACTAGGGTGCTGAGGACTAAGCTGTAGGCTCAGCACCTTGGCTCAGGAGAGGAGTTTGGGTGATGAGAACAGAGGAAGCTCTCAAACTGTCATCCAGGGCAACTGAATATCCAGAAGACTTAATACCCTCCACTGTTGCTTCCTACAGAAGCTGGATGGGGCTTCCTGTGAGTTAGCCTGAGTGCTGCTGCCCTAACCACAGTGATTACTGCAACTCCTCAGCCTCTGCTGCCTGCCCACTTCCCTCCATGCTCAAAGGCCTGCAGTGCTATTTATTACTTGAGTGTTACTTTCCTTTTATCAAGAACATGAGCTACAGATGCAAAACCTGGTTGCAATCATCCTGAGATCTGCCAGCTAGCCTCAAATGAATACTTCTCAGCAGTGAACACTCAGTTCTGTGGTAAGTTTGACTTCACAACTAGCAGTTGTGACCACATTTCCTGAAGAATTTGGTTCTAAGCAATGAAGGCTCTCGTCTGTTTGAAGCAATGACTGTCCAAGCACAGAGTGAGTCCCCATCTTCAAGTTAGGTCAGGATTATCTGGAAGCTGAAGCAGCTTGTGAAGTAATACAGGGAGATTCTGATGTATAAAAGGGGTAATCAAGTTCTCTGGGAAGCAGGAGTGGAGCAATCACTGAAGGGGAAATGCTGTGTTTGGGACGTTGTCAGAGAGATGGATTTTATGTTTTTTTCCACGTGGCACAAGTGACTCATGGTTGTGTAATGCTTGTGAAAGGAAGGCGGATGAAGTGAGTAAGTCAAGACGTAGCAAGGAACTCCGTTAGAAAGAGGTCTGTCTTGGTTCAGTGGGTCAGCAGAGAAGCAAGTACTGATGCCTGGAAAAAAACAGGAGTAGGAAAAAATTATCCCAGAGGTGGGATATAACATCTATTGCGAGGAATAGATAGGATGAAGGAAAACATACTAAAGTGCAATACAACTTTGTCTTTTCTCTGCCACCTTAGCTTCTCCAGCACTGATGGTGAAACCATGTTCAAACCTTAAAGCCTGCCTGGAATGTGGGAAACCACTGCAGAAAGGGAAAGGGCTTAAGCAGCTTTATTTCCAAACACAAACAGATATTATTTTTTTCTCATTAAATGCAAGTGCTGCTAATCCTTTGCACTAAATTTGGTTTAGGTGGATCTGTTCTCTGGCTGTATGTTGCACATCTATGGAAAGTGCTTGTGGGTAGCAAAGAGCTGTGAGGTCAGAGCAGTCCTGGTCTACTTGCTTGGGTTGGGATAGTAGAAGAGATAACTGGTAGTGGGAATAAGTCCCATGTTAAGCACTAACACAAAACACTGCCTGTAATGCTGTTAAATAGAAAATGTTACAGAAAGGGTGCAGGAGCTGCTGAAATGTGTGTGGCAGAGCACAGATGGCTGCTGGGTTTTGGCTGTGAAGATGGGGAAAGACTGATGGGCTTTGCACTGTAGTGCTCTGAGGCTGCTGCCAGCTGTGCCCCTTTGCTTCTGTGAGGAAAACAAGGGAAGATAAAGCTAATCTGCTAAAGGATAGGGCTATTTGTGTTGTAAGCCAGCCAAGGACAGTAGGGGAAAATGAGAGAGCTTGCAGAGTGTGGGGATTTGCACCAAGAAACAGCGTGTCTGCTGGTGCAAGCTTGAGAAGGTTTGTCTAAGGAGTCATCCGAGGAAGGATGGATATGGTGATCTACATGGTACTTGTGCCAGAAGAACCACTTTTAGGCTTACTTTAGAAAACTGGAGCTAGCCTGTGCCAGGAAGAGCTAGCTGCGTGGTCAGCCGGCGGGACAAGGTGCACCAAGGCAGGCAGAGGGGCTTCCCAGAGACTGGGATTTTATGGAAAGGAGCTGCCTCCTTTACAGTGCACCTGGGAAAGTCTTCTGGGTACAGCCTGTTGTCATTTGACAGGGATGCTGGCAGCACAGCTCAGGACAGCTGAAGGAGAATGGCAGCTAGTCCATGAACTGTGTGGGCTGTGGGAAGGAGCTGGCAATAGACCTACTTAATGCAGTCGAGTGGGGAATCAATCCTGGCCTCTCAGGCCCTTTAACAATACAAATCCATCAGCCCACATTCTGACTAGGTTTCAGCAATTAATAGGCTTACTAGTCAAAGGTGTAAAGAAGAAGTATTACCAGAAGGGGAGGATGTAGTCCCCTGCAGGGTGATTTCAGAAAGAGCTCCTAAAGGAATTGCTCCACTAGGCAGAAAAACTTGGATTTATTTTGGCAGCCTCTCCCAGTCAGGACTATACTTCACCCTCTCCACCCCTCAAGAAAACACCTATTTGCAGTCAGTTGTTCAGGAGCTGCCTGTACATCTCCACTGTTTTGCTTTCCAGCTGAATCTGTAAGCCCAAGAAACTTTGCTGTCCTGAGAATAATTGCTCTGAGGGAGATGGGGGGAGGGGTGGTGGTGCTAGGCTCAAATCCCGGTGATAAAGGTGAGTCAGATGCAGTTTCCATGGGGGATGTGCTGTGAAGTTCAAGCTGAGCCCTGCCCTGTTTTCCCCAAGCTCTGCAGACAAGCAAGCCTGCAGCTGTAGGCAGGGATACGGGCAGTGTGGGGGTTGCAACTGCTACAGCACTGGTTTTTATTATTATTATTATTTTCATCCTGTTTTATTTTTCAGTGGCAGTCTGCTGCTAGCAGAATGCTGATAACATGAAGGCAGGTAAGAGTCTGAGCACCCTGGGGGGACAAGGCTGTGCTGTGTAGCCCTGGAAGCTGTGCAAGGACCCAGGGAAACAAGTCCCTGCCCTGTTTCTGCCCAGAAGGGACACTTCCATGTGACCAGGGGCTGCTGTCCCTGGGTGAG
Source organism: Ceyx cyanopectus (assembly GCA_013401355.1). Lineage (NCBI taxonomy): Eukaryota > Metazoa > Chordata > Aves > Coraciiformes > Alcedinidae > Ceyx > Ceyx cyanopectus. The sequence goes on from VYZU01009230.1 coordinate 239,781, forward strand.
AGTTGCTGCTCCAGCAGAGCACAAGCACTAAATAGAACAGCCTAAGCTGGGTTTTGTTGGGTTTCTATTTTTAGGGGGTGGTTTATGCCTATAGCCACTGTATAATTATGATAATTATAAAATAGCCACCTCTTCGGTTTCTGCCTGGTGGCAGCTCTGAGGAAATGACCTAGTCTGAACTGCCAGCAGTGGGGACCTTGAACCCTGTCAGAAGTCACTTTTAAATGAGCCTAGAACATCTAGACAGTTGCCAGAGTTTTCTGGCAATGATAAAAATAGGTTAGTGAGATTTTTTTTTTCCACTGCTGGACACAGGCTTCCACATGCATGGCTCCTGCAAAATGAATCCACAAGGCATCCATTCATGGCACACTGAATGCATCTCTTCTCTAGCTGCCTGTTTTGTGCGCAGTAGATATTCAGGCTGTGGCTGAGAAGTGACCTTTTATGCCTTGTTATTGATGCTGGTGTTTAGTCCCTCACTTGCCACACAGTGGATTGCTGCTCTTCTGCTGTTCCTTCCCAGCAGCAGGATCCCTCCCTTTGCAGCACTGACAGGGCAAGTCCTGCTGGAGAGGAGTTTGCATCTCAAGATGCTGCTCTGTGGACACCTACAAGGAAGGAGGAGGGTGGAGGAGACCCGGGGCAGTTGCAGCCCAGGACAAGTTTTTCAGCTTTGCATTAGTCCAGCCTGATGGAATGATTGCTGATTAAAATGTCACACAGGACAGGTCCCTGCTGCCACCTGCAGTGCCCCCTTACTACTGGCCTCTTTCAGACTGAATGCCTCTCTTGGCACGCCTGGAAACTTGTCCCAGCTGTGGGCTACCTGAAGGTCCATTTCTGAGAGAAGCAAGTGCACTTAACTGCTGGGAAACTCTTCAAGACTTGCCTTTCAACGAGTGCAATTGCCTGCAAATGTCATTGCAACCATAGGTTCTGTTCTGCTGCTGTCTGGGGATAGTCTGTGCCCTTTGGCTCAGTCTTGGGACACTGGGTTCTGGGGGTAGACACAGTTGGAAGAACTATGCTGTTTAAAACAAACAAAAAGCAGTTTCTTTGGTATTTTATGGGTTTCTGAAGGATAGCAGGTCCCTGCTGGAGGACTGTGTTGTGGAATAAGAAACAACTGAAGGTAGAAAGGAGGTAGAAAGCTGAGCAACCAGCGAACATGCCACTTAGCAAAACATTCTCAACAAGGAGCACCAAGGTCCACAATCCAGAGCAAGGTTCTCTGTGTGAAGGGCAGTTTGGCCTCACCCTGCCCTTGGTGCTGAAGTTAGTGAAAGCTGGTTTTTGCTGCCATCACTTCCCCTTCCTGAGCCTGTGGCACATCTCCCGAGCTGCTTCCTCTTCTCTTCCAGCCGTGTGGACACAAGTGACTGCATCCCTTCTCAGAATAGTGACCCACTGGCTTTCTGCTGCTGGCCTCATGGTGCCATGCGAGGAGCTGTCCTCCCTTGGGCTTGTTGGCAAGGTCCCATCTCACTCCTGGGGGAGATTTCTATTAAGAAGTTCAGTTTTCCCTTCCATAAGCATTTTGGTTTACAACGTCTGTTGCATTTACCTGCAGAGTTATCCCTGCAGCTGGTACTAGCTGTTCCTCTGTGCTTTCTATGATCAGCCGTTATCAGCACCTTATCACTGCCAGAGTTCAAGTGTCCAGCCTAAAACTTTCTGTGCCATCTGCCTCCACTTGAATGGGGTTTTTGTTTCTGCTGAAGTATCAGCAAGCAGAGTTCAGTTATTGCCAACAATGAGCTTAGAGGAAAAAATGTTGTTTTGCCAATGTTTAAAAAAAAAGAATTAAAAATCTGACCCTTCAACTGAATCACAACTCTGTTTGATGGCCGTGCCTGAGAGCTGGAGATGGGCTCTGCTTTGTGTTAGAGATGTGCCATGGCTTTTTCCAAAGGAAAAGTGTAAGCTTCAGGGAGACACCGTCTGTCCTGCTCGACACGGACACGAAGCCACCGCACCACTCGGGCATCTAAGCTTATCCCTGGGACTAACAAGGCAAAGCTCAAAAGCTTCACCTACACTTATCCCCACATTCACCGCGAGTCTATAGCTAGTCATCAAGCCTCCCCTGGGACCAGGAGCTGTGCTGTAATGTCATCCAAAATGTTCCAGCCTGCTCAGTGCCAGGCTGGCTGGAGACAGCCTCAGCTGCCCCCCGAGCAGCTCTCCCCTGGGTGGAAAGGTCTTTTCTACATGTTTGTGGTCAGCTGTGGTACAGCTGGAGGAGGGGAAGTGGTGTAAATACTCCAGAGGTAAATTTTCTCAAGGACACATGAGAAAGAAAAGACCTTTTCTACAACAGCCTTCCCTAGGAGCCCTTTCCCTGCCCAGGGAATGCAAGCCACCGTTCTCTCTAGGCGAGTGCCCAGATGACTTCTCTGTGTCCTAGCAGTTGAGTGTGGGTGGAAGAGACCAGGCTTTCTCAGCTCTGCCAGGCCCATGGCACAGCTCTGCCATCAGCTCTGACCAGGCTTTCTCAGCTCTGCAGGCTCTGGTTCAGCCAGGCCCACGGCACAGCTCTGCCATCAGCTCTGTGCAGGGGGGCACATACTCCTCTGCAGGGAAACCACCACGAGCTAGAACCTGAACCCATCAGACCTGGCACAGCACAACTGTAGGCTGGCACAAAGCACTCAGGATACTGACATGTGGCCAGAGGTACCAGTCTTTCAAGCACACCTGCAAATAGCCCTCTGCTCGGGTTTGCTGCCTCTGGCACAACACCACCCTGAACACGAGCTGGTTTCATTCACATTCAGCAAGTCTTTTCCCTGCCACCTCCAGGCTTCACAGTGAAACACAAACAAAAGGTATCTAAGGAGACTTAGCAGGGCTTGCCCTGAGGGGAGTGTGGGAACACAGGGATGCAAGTGAAGAAAACATAAAAGGCATCCCTGGTTGGTGGTTAACCTGCCTCAGCCTCCCCCAGCCCCAGCTGGCTGGGAGTTGCTCGATGCCTAGGCATCACCCAGCTATTAACCTGCTGTGTGAAACCTAGTGCTCTGGTTTTGGGTGCCCTGGTTAGCAGCCTTGAAATGTTGCCTAGTCAACCCTCCTGGTTAACTGGTTCATGTCAGTTCTCTCAGCTTGATAGTAAATACGCCATGGCAGACTCGGCAGGACCACACTGTATAGAACACTCTGTCTTGGCAGTACTGATGAGCAGCATCAAAATGGCACATGGAAACTATTAACTACTCCGTGAGAAATTAAGATTACATCAAGTCAGTCACATACTGGCTGAAAAGTCTAAAAAAATCCAAATTGCTACCTACCTACTCACTGTCTGAGACAGAGGTTCTGAGCTAAAATAGTCTTTACAAGATCATGTATGCATAGGCAGAAAAAAAAAAAAAAGGCTGAATAAAGGTTGAACTTTCATAGAAGCATCCCCTAAATTTTGAATGCTCAGCTCTATTAACTGAAATAATTTTCTACATTTTTTGAGGTGAAACATTTGTGTTGTTTGAAATGCTGTTCTAGTCTCTACAAAGTGAGTAAGCAAGGGCCTGTTACTGCTGCCTGTCCCTGCCTGCACACCAGCTACATGCTGTAGATTGTGTTTTTGCCTTCCCCCTGACAGCTCTGTTTCAAGCAGGGTATTTTCCATCTTGTACACAACTGCCAATAAAAAAAGTCTTGGAGAATTCCCCACATGCCTCCCTGCCCTCTCCAGATAGCAGCTCCTTTTTATGTTAGTGAAACTATGTTGTTGCTCATTTTGTGCAGATACTTTTGAGACATCATTGAGGTGCTCCTGTACCAGGGACTTAATGTAGCTGATGATGTGACTGCCTTGCTCATTCTCCCCTGGTTTGGTTGAGTTTTGCAGCTCCAGTAAGTTACACAAAAGCAATTCTTATTGCAGAATCACATGTATACAATCACTTCTTAGAGCAAACATGGAATTGCTTCTCCTCTTCCTTTTGGTTTGCTTTTTTTTTCCCCTGTGCTTACAGTTCCTCAGGCTGGGCAGAAGAGAGGGAGGGCTTTGGTCTAGCCTGTGTCCAGCACACACACTCACTAACAGATTTGCCTGCAGGAGAAGTCTTGCCCACCAGACTGGAACCTGCTCAGGCTCCAGCACAAATGCTTCTGCTTCTAAAACTAGCTTTCACTAAAGCCAAGCCTGCTGAATAGGCAGTCCCCAAAATCAGCCAAAAGGATGTTTTACATCCCCACAGGACTTGGGGACCTTCCTCCAGGCTGAACAGAGGCAGCTCTCTCCTCATCTTTGCAGTTGTGATCATCTGTCTCTCAGAGGCTGACCGTCTACTTCAACATAGCCAAGCATCTCCAGCAGAGGAATGATGCTGTGTTAGCTCCTGAGGACTCCTGTCCCACACCTCCAGACCACATGCCCAGTCTACCCAACCAGGCTACCAGTCTACCAAGCTCAGGGTTGGGGCAAAACTGAATTCTTTTGACAAAGAATTAAGTCAGAGAGGAACGAAGCCTTTTTGACACTACACTCCTAATTTATAGACACTTTGGCTAAGTGCTGACACAACCCCAGGGGTTCCCATCAGCCTTTCCACTTGCCCACACATCATCCAGCCACGTGTTGGACCAGGCAGTGCTGGCTCCCCTCCTGCTACCCACCTGCACCTCCTCCCTGTCTCTTCCCACCTCACCCTCTCTCCTCCACCTTCATTCAGCTGCCACAGTAGGGAGAGATGCACATGCTGCAGACATTGCTCTCTCCTCCCCCCTGACAAGGCTCTCCTGGGGCAAGCTTCCCCTGTAGGGAGGCAGGGAGATGGGGATTCCCTTTCCAGTTCCTCCCTTTGTGTAGGCTAAGTTTAAACAGTGGTTTCCATCAGTGGAATGACTCAGGAAAGCAGCTCCGGCAGGGTGGGGAGTCTCGTTTCGGGAAAAAAAAAAAGAAAAAAAAAAAAGGCAATGACTTTTCCTTTATGATACATTGGCTGCCGTTTAGTCGTCAGTACACAAAGGGCTTTTCTTCCTGAGCCATTAACTACATGAATCAGCAGGGAGCTGTCTCCCGAGTCACATCTCCGCGGGCTGGGGGGGCACCTGTCCCTCTGCCACCGCGGGAACGCGACACAAACAGGAAGGTGCTTTTCCAAATGGAAGGCTGCTTTAAAAATAAACCATGACTCCTCTGCAGAGAACAGCAAACACAAATTATGGGAAATATTTTCAGCCTTTGTTGTTGCAAACAGAGCGAGCGTAAACAACCCCGCTGGCCAAACAGGCTGCCACCGTGTGTGGGGCGGGGGGTAGCAGCAGCTCCACACACAGCTCACAGCTGTGCATGGGGACCCCTTCTCAATAAGGGTCTCCAGTTAAACCTCACTGCACTGCCTTCTTCCCCAGCAGAGGATCAAGGGAAGCCGGTGCCCAGAAGCCACGGGCTCCTGTGGCATTGGTACAGTTTCAGGCAGATCAAAGTGCTCCTCAGCAAAATGCAAATATGACCTTAGAGGGCAGTCGTCTAATATCTCAGCCTGACAATCCCAGCATGAAAATACCAAGAAAAGATTAAAAAAGGTTTCTGTCAGACTCCTAACCCTAACCACTTGTCCTTCTGACTGCCAGTCAGCCCAAAGCCCATACATCACTCATGGAAAGAAAGCTCAAGGGAGGTGCCAAAGAAGTGCCAGGCAGCAGTGGCACCAGCAGGAGGATTGTTGCACAGCCACAAACACCATTATAATGAAACTGAATTGTTCATGAGTTCAGGACTTCCATCACCACCTGAACAGTCACACAACACACCTTTTCACATCTGTTTCTCCTCAACCTCTTTCTTATTATTCTCACATCTTGGTGCTCTCTTTTTTCTCTGACCTTCCCCCATCACTATTTCTACACTCCTCAGAGATCACAGGAACTCCAAACAAGAGACTCTCACCACCCTCCATCACCCTAGATCGCAATAGTTTGATTTCACACCACCTTCTGGAGCCACAGCTGGTGCAAGAAACAGCCTGGGCACAAATGGAGGGTGCCATGACTTTGTCAGAGCCCCCAGGCATGTGGGACTTCACACAGGAATGCACGTCTGCCCAGCCCTCCTGCCCCCCCAAAAAAAGAAACTTACCCAAGCAGCTGAGTGGAGGAGAAGCAGCTCTTGATTTCCTTGTCAAAGGTAAAGGAGAAAGGCAAGGATGAAATCACGTTCCCACAGGAGAAAGGCAGACTGGTTCCCTTTCCCAAAGTCCACATGGAGGCTTCTGTTGCAGCAGGGAGTGCTGGAGGAGTTGGGCTCCTTCTGCCACGGGAGCAGCAGCTGAGGTGGACCCCAAGGCATACACTTTACAGAGAAAATGGGCTGCAGCTTTCTCTCTTGTGTACACTTTGCCCAAAATTTCTGAAAAGAAACCAAAGTAAGAACTTTACTCCCTTGTTCTCAGTGCTGTAAAAATACTCAGTGAGCACAGAGGGTACATGAAGTATCCCAAGAGGATGGCTTATATGTCTGCATACAGCTGGAACATTTAAGCACCTGTCCATCTACAGCTGCCTTGCTGTAAAAACACTTCCTCTCAGTTCCTTTCTCCAGCAACAACCCTTAGCAGGCTGCTATCATAACCCTGGTCTCTGAAGCTGTTGGGTTAATGTTCAGGATTTACCAACCCCTGTCTGATGGGGTCACACAGATTTGGGCACATAGGATACACAATGTGTCCTGGATGACACGAAGCAATGTGTCCTGATGTCCTCTGGGTTAGGTTTGAGGACTTGTGCTGTGCACGGTACACTGTGCAGTCTCATCTGGCAGATTTATTATCAATTCTGAAGATACAATTATAATTAAACTAAATGAAGTATCCCAGGTGTTTCCATGCTTGTCAGCATTTAGCTATGAAGATAAATAGCATTGTCAGAGGATGGATTTGTTTGTTGTTTGTTTGCTGTTTTGGTTTTCTTTTGGGGGGGTTTAATACATTGATCTTGTGCTTAGCACAAGCTACATTAAGAAAAATCATTATCTACCATTCAGCAATAGATTTTCTCATGTGATTTGTAGACATCTTTGTAACAAGTAATGTAAAAAAAAAACTAAACAGGAATTTCAACCACTAAAATGAATATATGTTAATACTTTCTAATGTATTCCACCTTACAGAAACTAGAAGTCTGTAAGAAAATATTGGATTTTTTAATAAAACAGAAGAGTTGATTTGTGAGGTTTTATGTGCTCTCACAAGCTAAAACAGTGCTTGTTTGTACCAAATGATGTACACATACAGGTGGGTCTGGAATGTCTCCAGAGAAGAAGACTCCACAACCTCCCTGGGCAGCCCCTGCCAGGCTCTGGCACCCTCACTGGGAAAAAGTTTTTCCTTGTGTTTCCCCTCAACCTCTTGTGCTCCAACTGACTCCCATTGCCTCTTGTCCTGTCACTGGCTGACACTGAGCAGAGTCTGGCTCCATCCTCCCTACACTCACCTTTAACATATTGATAGGCATTGATGAGGTCCCCCCTCAGTCTCCTCTTCTCCAGGCTAAAGAGCTTCAAATACACACATCTACAGTTGGGCTTTCCACCTCATAAAACCTCTTCATTAGCTAGGAAAAACCCCACAGTAACACTTGATAATACACACAGCCAGATCCATTTGCACCAGCTCTCACTTTGGGCCTACTGAGTCTCTCACCAGGCTCGCTTTGAAATCGGGCCTACTAGGCCTGGTGTTTCCAGTTAAAATTACAATACAGAGGCAAAAAAGTTCTTCACTTCAAAAGAGTCAGAAAACCATGGTATTTTGACCCTGCCATCCTAGCAAAGTGAGCCTTCTTGAGATTGAACAAAAAAGAAACTCCTAAGAACATACAGGGACCCCCTAAACCCAAGCAGTCTGTGCAACACGCACCTGAAGTGAGGCGCAGCAGGGAAAGTGGTGCAAGGAGGCTAAGGAGTGACACCATCCCCAGGTGCAGGGTGTATAGCAGGTGTAACAGACAGGCTCACAGACATAGCTAAGGCTCGGTGGGTGGCCTGACACACAGTCAAGGGCTGCCACTGCTCCTACCAGTGACAGCACCAGAAAAAACAAAAAGTCTGCATACCTGTGGAGTAAATTAACCTTGGTTCATCTCCAGCAAAGTCAGTGGAGCCACAGAAGGGATGAATCTGGCCATCTGTGTGCTCTCAGGTACTCACCCTTCCCTCCAGCTGTTCATAGTAATGTAAAAGAAATCTCCATTCAAAACTTCAAGCCCTATTGAACCTGGCAAATTTAAGGTACAAATATGGAAGCGAATCAAACCATTCCCCACAAACCCTTGCCAGAGAAGCCCTACCTTTTGTCCAAAAGCTTAAACCACAAAGATTTTTCATTTCAAAGATCTGATTGTGCTGATTCAAGATGTACATGACACAGCACTTAATGATCCTGAATGTCTAAATGGCATTTGAATAGGAAACAACCCAGGCAGAACAGTCAAGCTGGCTGCACAACTTACCACACCAGGCAACATCCCAAAGGTGTACTTCTGAAAATAAGCTTCTCAAAAAACACACCTTAAATTATTTTTTTCTTTACTGTATGAGGAGAGGTAGGTAGAGGTAAGCAAGGCAGCATTCTGTCGTTGGTTTTGCCCTCTTCATCTCCTGGAAGGGTTGGTTTTGGGTCCAGGCAAGACTCAGACAGCCCTAGCTGGGAGAATCTGTCACCATTACCATACAGAAATTTCAGAGCACACTTGTAATTGCAATGAAAACTCCTAATCACACCTCTTAGAACTACTGGTTTAGGCTGCTCAGCTCTGGATGAGTTAAATACATGTGAAATAATGCACACTCCCCACGAATTCTCCCCTTGTTACAGACTAAACTTCTGCTCTAGGAAATGGAAACTGCAGGATCTCCACACACAGCTGTTGATTCATGATATACATCTGTCCCTGACTATACTGCTCAGTCTTCAGCAATAATCAGCCACTGCCAGACATAAACCAGCATTTTACAAGACACAGTAGAATGAAAACAGGAGCAGCAGCATTCAACTGCTGATGGACACTCTCTATGAACAGATCATGGAGACATTAAAACAAAAGTTCCGGCAATGCTTAATTTCACCAAGTACAAGAGGGGCACCTTGGATCACTGTAAATGTGAACATTATTCAGGCCTTGCCCGTATTCAAAAGACAGTGGAAAGACTCAGGGTTAAACACAGAAAGAATCAAAGGAAATGCACCTCCCACTTCCTACAACACAATGGCCATTTATTGTTATAGTTTTATATTGAAAATAATCTTTTTTAAAAGTCAAGGCTAGCAAACACGAAGCCAATTGTGAATTTCCAACAACACTTCTTTCACTTTCTGGAGTCCCTACATTAGATGTAGTTGCTGGAGTTCCTCTCTCTGGTTTGCATCCATCTTTCTCTTCCTGTGCTTTCTTCCTACATATTCCAGGATACTAGCCATACCTTCTCACTCTTGCATGATCTGGAATTTCTACCTACCCCTGGGACCCTAGCGCCTGTATCTATCAGCTCTTTCCTGTCTATACACTACTCAATATTAAAAATTCATTATGATGAATAGAGTCAAGGGATTTCCAAAAAACACAGACCAGAAGTTTTTATTGATTGAAATCTCCCAGCTTCTTTCCTCAGCGGGAAAATAATCATGGCAACAACAACAAAAAAGCACCAAAACAAAAGAACAATTAACCAACCGAAAAAAAAAAAAAGAAAAAAAAAAAAAAAACAAAAACCAGTTTTCCGGTGGCAGTTATTATCATTCTCTTTTCTCTTTTTGCCTTTTTNACAAAAAAACCAAAACCAGTGCTTCTGTTGCAGATACTATTATTCTCTTTTCTCTTTTTGTCTCTTATTTTCAGAGCTTAAAATGGCAATATTTTCTATTCCTTCAGTTTCTTCCCAGAGGGCAGCATCAGTCACTAGTTTCTTCTTTACTATCTGAAGAAAAAACAGAAAAGATGTGATCACACAAGATACAGAATACCTTACATTTTTTCAAATACTTTCTACTTTAAAATTAGACATACATAATAATATTTAAGGCGTATGATACCTTTCAACAAATCTAGAGTATGGTCATTTTCTTTTCAAAATAGAAGTCTGAAAATGGAAAACCAAACAAAGCTCTACTGATGCCTTCCCCTTCCCTTCTTGCTCAAGAAGTTCTGCCTTGAAGAGAGGTGTTTATGCCTCTAGAAATCTTAGTAATAATAATTCCTGCATAGCCATTCACCTCACAACAGATGATGTCTGACAGAGGACAGAATTTTGCCATTCCTTATTCTGCCCTATAACTCCCCATTTCTAAAACCAGATTAAACTAGAAACCAGATACAGGATTAATGGGACTTGCCCTGGACAGCAATCCAAAAAAAAAAAAAAGTTCCATTCCCATTCATGCCACATTTTGCCCTGAACTTTGAGGAGCTACTGCAGTTTTGGAACTGTTTCCTTACCTGCCCACCCCCCGGGAAAAAATAAAATAATCAGTTACCAATGACAGCCTCTCCCTTCTTGCTGCCACTCTCCACTTCCTCTCCTTCAGCAAGCAATGCCAACTCTGGCTCTGTTTGGTGCTTCTGGTATGAACTCTGCTCTGCTAGTGTCACTCCCTGTTGTTTTCCAGTATGTGGCATGGATTCCAGTGCTGTTCCATTGGACACTTGGAGAAAATAGGGAGAGGAGGGCAGGCAAGTGTAGGAAAGCTGTTCTGTGAAGTACTGCCCTCCTGCTGTGCTGGAAAAATGCACTCGTGAGTGCAACTGATTGGAGAACGGAGCTCCCTGCATGTAGACATCGTTCCAGGGCACAGCCTGATGAGCAGTGATGCCTGCTGAGGAAAAGGCAACAAAGGGCAGAACAATGAAAGGAGGGAAAGGAGGGTTAAAACCACGTGCACATAAAAATCTGTAAGCTGTGCTGAAGAGTGCACACTCAGTGCAAATAGTGTTACAGTTAACCTGTGTTATGGTTACTGCACTAGAGCAGACATCACACACATACAAAGGTTAGCTTTGTTGTTTGCATTGCAGTGTATTTATCCAAAACACAGTTGTTAGGAAGAAAAACTTGGGAAGTTCACAGCATTGTTATAATCTAAACAACCAGATGTTACTTCAGCAGACCCTGAGTGTGTGTAATGATATTAGAAACACACACCCCCAGATTTTTTTTTTCCCCTGTGATCTTATTTTCCAAGTTAGCTTTGCAAAGCATAAACTGGATACTTAATTTTCACTTTCCTTTATAAAGCTGCAATCCAGGAAGCAGGAATATTTTTTCATTAATATGTATAATTTAATGGAACTTCTCACCTCTTACATGCTAAAGAAAGAATTATGGGTGTGTCTGCACTGACAGATTCCCTCCCCACTGCACTTCTGGAACCCCAGGCCATGGTCACCCACACTGCATAACTGTCAAAGATCCATCCCTTCCTTGACCAGAGGCATGCCCTGCTGATGTTGCTCTGGACAGAAGCCTGGAAGAGGAGAATTTCAACTCTGCCTCTTCCTTCAACAATCCTCCAACTGTCACTCCTAAGAAGGCCTGCACCTTCACACATCCCTCCATGCTCCCACGGCATGCCCCAGGGCATGTAACAGACTTTTAGCATCACACTGTAAAAACATTAATTTGGTGTGCTAGGCACACAGCCCTCTCATTACTTCTATAGCATTTCAAACTGAAAAGCCACAGAAAATAATAATTATGCCTTGTAACAAGAGAGGGGAACCAGGCCAAGCATGCCTGGGTAACACGAGTGCTGCCAACCTGTTCTGGAGAATGTTTGGCCATGAACAATGTGAACATGAGCCAGCTTGCACCCCTCAGCCTGTGAGTCAGGCTTCTCTCCCTGACAAGGTCCACAAAACTGGTGCAAAACCAGGAGCAGCAGCTGTGGTCTGAAAACTATTTACATGATAAGAGTAGAGATGTATTTTATGGACTCTGAGCTTAATTTAACAAGATTGACAGTCCAAACAAATGAAATGCAATAGCTTACCTTAGTACACAAAATATAAAGGTGACAGTGCCATTTTTACCTACTTACTTTTTAGGAAATTATGCTGGAATGTTTTAATGTGAGCAGTGTTGCAAAATCATGTCTGAGGAAGAAAAAGATGCTGTATCTAGACTCTGTTGACACCTGTCTCTAACTCTCTTCTTTTGCATTGCCCTAAGATACATAACATACTTCCAAAGTGGTTTCTGTCAAAGCCCAGCAGTGTCAGAAGCCTGTTTTTCTTGCTGTCTCCAATTATTCCATTTGCTGTGGCACCTTTTTCACTTTGCACCTTGATCCCCAACCAATGATACCAAAGGCACTTTAGTTTGCACAACAGTACACTCCTGAAAAATGAAAGTTCTCTCTGTTCCAGACAAACCTGACATATTCACATGGTAACTTGGTCTCTGACATGCTTTTGATTCAAGTTAATGGGTCACTCAGCACTTAAAAAGAACAAACAACAAGAAACATACAAGGAAACCAGAAAAATAAGAGACATGCACAGACAGATATGCTGCCTGTATCTGCACATTCTTTCTTTCTATCACAGTCATCAGTAAAACTACTGATCACCCTGAACGTTTCAAGCCCGTCAGTTCCTCCNCGTGGTTTTGTAGGTAGCCTTGCGTGGCTGCTGCTGCCCCATAGTTTACAACTCCAGTGTTAACAGGTAAGGTGAGGAAAGCTGTGTGGTGGGACTCAGCAAGTGTTCTAGGAGACAGGTGAGCACCAGAGAGCACACTGCTGGCCGGGTGACCTGGTAGATGGGGGAAGTAGGAGAGCTGGTACTGCTGGGGATATTGAGGTAGCTGGTAAACTCCACTCTGGCTGCTGTACTGACAGTACATGGTCTCTAGGTTGCCTGTGGACTCCAGCTCCTCAGGGTAATTGCAGGGAACTGGTGAACTCAAGCTGCAGAGGGCAAGGAGAAATAATTCAGAGATAAAACTAGTCAACATCTACAGCAACCTGTACAATAAACAACTGTATCGTCCCCTCGATGGTTGCTCCAACCCCGATTCCAACCCTTTCTCCCAAATGCCAGGCACAGGACAAAGGCAACAGAAACCACTCGAGGCAAGTGTTTTCACAGCAGGACACTTCAGCAATACATGTTAGAGGGGATTACCTTTCCTTCAGTCCTTCCCACTCTCCAAAGCACACACCAATGCTTAAAACATCCTCTCTCAAGGATTCCCTTAAACTGTGCTTCTGAACCCCACTTCGCTTGGCTGCAATTTTGAAAGCAGTCTGATTAAAGGTATCACTTTTCTGATAGCAGGTGCCCTGTGCTACCATGCACATTATGCACATTCTTTCCTGGTCCTTCGAAAGGACATTCTCACTCCTACACCTAACTGCCTGTCCCACGTCTCACCTTTACCCTCCATCAAAGACAGTGTCATGTGTTCCTACCTTTCATTTTGGATTGTGTAAGCAAAGGCTTCTCTGGAGCCCTTTTCCTGAGTGGACAAGCTGCATTTACTGTTGGGAGAGTCCAGCATCAAGGGGTCAGTGTGGCAGTGAGGGGTGAAGGGCAGCCTGGGTGGCAGGCTGGCCCTGCGGATGGGTGGAGGGCTGGGGAAGCTCTCCATTCTGCTGGAGCTGCAGCTCGGCTGTGCCTTTGTCTCAACTCCTTGACAAGATGCCACCATTCCTGCCACAGAAGAGGCTGTGAATAAAAAGAGAGACTCTCATACCATGCTGGCATACCAAAAATTAACAGAAGCTCACAGAGGGAACGACGAGAGTGGCGGGACGGAGCAGCAAGGTGCCAGGGAAGAGTGGAGGCAAACTGATGGGAATAAAAACAAGCAAGCACCAGTATTGTTGCTGGGAAGCAAAAAAGTAGCAAGCCCTCTGGAACACAGGACAGTGCTTATTGGTTTAATAAAATTACCTTCATCATTTCAGTCTCTGCATACTGGATTTATTCAGCTCTCAAGGCAGTCAAATGAAGCAAAGTACTTCCTGGAAAAAGGCCAGGAACAATCCCCCAGCCATCTTCCATCTCCACTGTCCTCTGGGAAGAGTGTGCTGCACAGATTACCCTTTTGAAAAATGTAATTGTGGTTTGAGAGAAACAAAAATGTGCCTTCAGACATCTGCTCTCTTTTTTTATTTTTCAAGTCTCTGCAACTAAGGAAAGTGGGATTCATGATGTTTCAGTGAAAACCTTGAATGGTCCAGATTTTGGACTAAATCAGAGAACTAGAGTAAGAACCAGGATGGCATCTCTAGAACCACATGCCCAGACAATTCTCAGTAGATTTTTTTTTCCTCTGTCAGGCAGCATCTATAGGTACCTGTCCCATTCCTGTCCTGTCTAGCAGAAGCAGTAAAAAACCCCCCAATTGTAAGATAGATGCAAACTCAAGATAGAGTTTTTTAAGCACAAAAGGCTCTTATGGCAAGTAGCATAGCTAACNATTCACATGGTAACTTGGTCTCTGACATGCTTTTGATTCAAGTTAATGGGTCACTCAGCACTTAAAAAGAACAAACAACAAGAAACATACAAGGAAACCAGAAAAATAAGAGACATGCACAGACAGATATGCTGCCTGTATCTGCACATTCTTTCTTTCTATCACAGTCATCAGTAAAACTACTGATCACCCTGAACGTTTCAAGGCAATTCTTCAGTTACTCCAGAGCAGTGGGATTTCACAACACCAGACATTTACCCGAGTTTCCACTTGGCTGCTGTAACAGGAGGTGCTCCCCCACGTGGTTTTGTAGGTAGCCTTGCGTGGCTGCTGCTGCCCCATAGTTTACAACTCCAGTGTTAACAGGTAAGGTGAGGAAAGCTGTGTGGTGGGACTCAGCAAGTGTTCTAGGAGACAGGTGAGCACCAGAGAGCACACTGCTGGCCGGGTGACCTGGTAGATGGGGGAAGTAGGAGAGCTGGTACTGCTGGGGATATTGAGGTAGCTGGTAAACTCCACTCTGGCTGCTGTACTGACAGTACATGGTCTCTAGGTTGCCTGTGGACTCCAGCTCCTCAGGGTAATTGCAGGGAACTGGTGAACTCAAGCTGCAGAGGGCAAGGAGAAATAATTCAGAGATAAAACTAGTCAACATCTACAGCAACCTGTACAATAAACAACTGTATCGTCCCCTCGATGGTTGCTCCAACCCCGATTCCAACCCTTTCTCCCAAATGCCAGGCACAGGACAAAGGCAACAGAAACCACTCGAGGCAAGTGTTTTCACAGCAGGACACTTCAGCAATACATGTTAGAGGGGATTACCTTTCCTTCAGTCCTTCCCACTCTCCAAAGCACACACCAATGCTTAAAACATCCTCTCTCAAGGATTCCCTTAAACTGTGCTTCTGAACCCCACTTCGCTTGGCTGCAATTTTGAAAGCAGTCTGATTAAAGGTATCACTTTTCTGATAGCAGGTGCCCTGTGCTACCATGCACATTATGCACATTCTTTCCTGGTCCTTCGAAAGGACATTCTCACTCCTACACCTAACTGCCTGTCCCACGTCTCACCTTTACCCTCCATCAAAGACAGTGTCATGTGTTCCTACCTTTCATTTTGGATTGTGTAAGCAAAGGCTTCTCTGGAGCCCTTTTCCTGAGTGGACAAGCTGCATTTACTGTTGGGAGAGTCCAGCATCAAGGGGTCAGTGTGGCAGTGAGGGGTGAAGGGCAGCCTGGGTGGCAGGCTGGCCCTGCGGATGGGTGGAGGGCTGGGGAAGCTCTCCATTCTGCTGGAGCTGCAGCTCGGCTGTGCCTTTGTCTCAACTCCTTGACAAGATGCCACCATTCCTGCCACAGAAGAGGCTGTGAATAAAAAGAGAGACTCTCATACCATGCTGGCATACCAAAAATTAACAGAAGCTCACAGAGGGAACGACGAGAGTGGCGGGACGGAGCAGCAAGGTGCCAGGGAAGAGTGGAGGCAAACTGATGGGAATAAAAACAAGCAAGCACCAGTATTGTTGCTGGGAAGCAAAAAAGTAGCAAGCCCTCTGGAACACAGGACAGTGCTTATTGGTTTAATAAAATTACCTTCATCATTTCAGTCTCTGCATACTGGATTTATTCAGCTCTCAAGGCAGTCAAATGAAGCAAAGTACTTCCTGGAAAAAGGCCAGGAACAATCCCCCAGCCATCTTCCATCTCCACTGTCCTCTGGGAAGAGTGTGCTGCACAGATTACCCTTTTGAAAAATGTAATTGTGGTTTGAGAGAAACAAAAATGTGCCTTCAGACATCTGCTCTCTTTTTTTATTTTTCAAGTCTCTGCAACTAAGGAAAGTGGGATTCATGATGTTTCAGTGAAAACCTTGAATGGTCCAGATTTTGGACTAAATCAGAGAACTAGAGTAAGAACCAGGATGGCATCTCTAGAACCACATGCCCAGACAATTCTCAGTAGATTTTTTTTTCCTCTGTCAGGCAGCATCTATAGGTACCTGTCCCATTCCTGTCCTGTCTAGCAGAAGCAGTAAAAAACCCCCCAATTGTAAGATAGATGCAAACTCAAGATAGAGTTTTTTAAGCACAAAAGGCTCTTATGGCAAGTAGCATAGCTAACATCAAAACAAGAAGGCATAACTGCCAGCAAGGTAGAGCACACCTCAAGGTAGAGCTGCTGGCATTTTTACTCAGCTTGTTTGTAGAACTGTACAAAATAGCAGGACATAAAACCCCCAAAGCAACAGACAGTCAGCCCTATTGTCTAGAGCAAGGAAGAACAATGGAAAAGGCAACACTGAACACTCTAAAGCTGTCAGGTATCAGATCATACTGTTTTCATGCACTTACTTGCTCATCCTGCTCTAAGAGGTTAAACACACTGATACTGAGGAAAGCACCCATAAAGCCCCTCCTTTTGGGCACAGTCTCTGGGTACAATTGCACCACTGTGCACAGGTCAGATCATTTTGTTGGAACCTGCTGTGAGCTCTTCCCACTTTTACCAAACAATTGGTTTCACCTTGTAAATCAACGGCCTTTTTATTCACATGTTCCCTCTTTCAGTTTGCTTCCATTACTTGGGATTTTATCCTAGCCAAGTTTTATGTCATTTTCTGAGATATTCTAATAAAGAAAACAGGTGGACCCTAGATGGCCTATGTATTGGCATGGGGTCTTTTTTCCTGAACAAGAAGTCTGACTGAATCTGAAAGTTGTTTTCTCCCCACATCCCATTTCATTTTCTGCTTTCATTATTTAAAAAAGTGTGACTATGCAATGCTAGATTAAAAATAATAAAACAAAAAACAGATCTGTACCTGGAAAGTATTTCCCAGCCTTAGATGACACAAATAGATTTCATTACTTCTTTCCCAGCACAGTTTGAAGAGAACAGGGGAAGCTTGTTCCCCCACATAGACCTATCAGAACAAAGTACATTCTCATCTTCATGCATCCTTAACACAGAAGCCATGGGAGTTCCAGACAAGCAAAGGAAGCATGTGTTTCACAAAAGCTAGATGCATACGCTGCAAACGCAACAGGTGGCAGTCAGCAGCAGGTTAAAGATTCAAGGAGTAAAAACACAGCTATTTGTATTTCTCAGCTTCTCACAGACCCAGTCCACTCTCAGGGACATTCACTTGCTCTTTCTCTTCCTTACACATGGCACAAAGAACTCAGATGGGATGTTCCTTTCCCATCAGAAGGGCCGCTTGTGTTTCCTACATGGAGAATTGCATCCCAGAGTGCAGGTTCCCTAGACATAAATTGCTTCATACAGACAGATGACAACATCTCATCCTTGAATGAAACTGTCTAACAGATGTATTCCCTCCTAACTAAATGGCATATCTCTAGATGTACTTTAGGAGACGGGAGGAGAATTGTAAGTGTAGACATATGAGGATATTTAGCTTGTTTTCTTTAAATTCTTTTGCAAAATTTTGGGCTTTATCTACTTAAACACAGGACTCAGGCTGCACCACTTCTTCATTCGGGAAAGTGATGAATTATTCAAATACTTTGACCCTATTTACTCCACTGCAAGAAGCAGGGGGGAAACTGGAACTAAGTGCATTACAGTTATGATGATTAAACAGATCATAGGATTGAATAAAATAGTCCTTGCCTTGTGAGGCCACTTTAAGTGACAGAAGTGCTAAATCACAGTATCAAGAAGGTATCTCCATTAAGCACTCCTAGCATACCTATCTAGTTACAACTATTCTAAGCTGCTCGATACAATCTTACAGTTGCTTTCTACAGAGCCCAAAGGTATCAGCACTATCAAAACATTGAAGTCTTTGGGTCTAATAGAAAATGACTGAAAGAACTGCCCATAATGCCAATTTAGAATTTGGTATTGCATATTTAGAATACAGTGAGGAAGGAGAAACGATGTTGAGAATTTAAAGAGAATGAATTACACTGGGAAGCAGGAAACCATGCACAACAGGACATGTCAGCACATCAATTACTTGGGACATCTGTCTCTAAAGCAGTGGTGAAATCCTTTTGGAAATATTTTCAGGTCCTGTCAACTCAGAAAAGTAAACACGTGTAGGAAATGCTTTAGGGAACATTCCTGACTCCAGGGAATGCTCTGATACTGCACACACGAATGCACAACTGAACATCAATCTTTAAAGTCTAAATGCAGCTTAGGTAGAAAGTTAGTCCAACAGCACTCCCCACTGACCTTAGACAACGCTGCAACAACAGTGACATGGGGCTGTGCTCTTAAGAACTCAACGATCTCACTCCCTCAAGGGAGTGCACAAAACAGAAAATTCCACTGGCTGAAGAAGTCAAGGAACCTCTTCTGGAGATTTAAAGGTATTGAGTACCCAAGGGAGGTTCTACCACCCCAACAGTTTATACAGTGCACCAGCCTCACATACAGCTCACTGGACTACAGGTTGTTGCCAGAACGTTACAGTCTGAACTAGAATATGGGAAGGGTGTATCTGGCACAAAAGAGATAACAGCCAGAATAACACTTCCAGCATCATTCAGAGAAGCAGTACCAGTGTCAAACACCTATTATGAAATAACGCCCTAATCGGGTATCCTTACAAAGTCATATTCAGAATTCCTTGCTGGCTTGTGCTAGAACATGAGTAAGGACTGCAAACTTGGCTCCAGCATTAGCACAGAGGCACCACTGTGCTGGTAGAGCTGGTACATACTCAATTAGCTGTTCAACCCGGTGTCACTTTTCCAACTCATGGTGTATGGCTCCCACATGACCCTCTCTAAAGTTCTTTCAAACCCATCAGCTAATGCTGCAGCTGCACAGAATACCTGTGCTGCCAGCAGTCTCACCTGAGGAGGAGGTGGCCAGTGGTGCAGGACAACCACTGCTCTGGCTGGAGTAGCTCCCAGCTGCAGTGTCCACATCCAGCGTGGCAGCAACATCAGGCAGCGAAGGCACGAGCAGGAGAGGTGCCCTGGAGGTATATGTAAGGGGTATGAGCACCGACCAGACCGTGAGAGACCGCAGCACAACGAAGTGTACAATCCCCTAACTGTCCTGTGAGGGGCAAACCCCACCCAGATCAGCAGCAGGTAGGAAGGGAAAGCACCGGCTGACTCACGAGTGCAAGGGACGCTCTATCAACGGGATCTGGGGAAGCAGCCCCAGGTCACCAGCGAGGAAAGGACAGGCAGCAGGGACAGTGCAATGAAATCAGCCAGGTGGGCTCCTGCCTTTCACTTTTTATCTTGTCATTTGGTGTTCTTCACAGGAATACTCCCACTTCAGATTGCCATAAATACCAACCTCTGGAGACTAATTTATTTCTCCCTTAATTCCCCTTAAAAAGATCATCTCACCAATTAATTCCCACCCTAAATGCCCACTGCTCACCTATGAAAGGTGCTAGCTTGTATTTCTTCAAAGCCTGTGACTTTGTAAGACTGATCTACACAATCAGCATCTCCATCACCAAGTCAAAATCCACGGAAATGGAAAGCAATGGTGGGATAAAGACCAGGGTAAAATAATTCCCAAGTGTCCCCTACAAGTCCCACACGAAGTCCCCCACCCACAACCACCTCACCCAAAGGGTACTGACAGAGTTGATGATGTTGGACATTTTTTGTTGTCTTTCACACTCAACTTCTCCAACTTTCTCCATTTTGCCCTGCGATTCTGGAACCAGACCTGGCAAAGGAAAGGGAGGGCACACTCAGAGGAAACAAATCAGCAATCACTGTCTCCACACATTAGCAGAAACCTTTCTTCCACAGACTGGGCAACCAGAAAAATAACAGCAGAAAGATAGCCCCAAACAGTTTCAAGCAAAAAGGAAGCAACAGTTTCCTTTGTTGCCCATGATCTTTAAGATAAAGATCTAACTCCAACCTTCTTAGTCTGTTTTACCTACCCCTAATGTGTCTGGGCAAATGGGAGGAGATGGAGTATGCAACCACAGACTCATTTTGGGTGGGGTAGGTGGCAGTGCAATGTCCATCCCTGCCAGCTCCCTTCCTTCTCTTGTGACCAGTGGCAGGTGCAGTGTCTATCCTGTTATTCATGAGCTCCTCCCATTCCTCCTCCCTGCCCCAGTCCCTCTCCCTGTCATTTTTGTGCTCTGAGCCCACAGTCAGCCCTGTCACCACACAGGTGTTACCATGATGCGCTGTGGGGTTACACCAACCACAGCAGCAATCTCCCTCCTCTTCTCATTGTCAGGGTAGTGGTCTTCTTGGAACATCTTTTCCAGCTCTTCTAGCTGCTCTAGATACGATGCATTGTTGAAAGACAGAGGGGGAGTATGTGATAAGAAAACAAACAAAACAAAAAAGAAAGAAGACAGAGGAAAACCAAAATAGAAGATTTTTACTATACTCAGAAATACACGAAAGGCATCAAAATTGGGGGTTTTTTTTAAGTAAAACACCATTAAAATCTTCTTACACAGACAAACAAAGACAAACACTAGCAGCATTGAAAATATAAATGATTCAGCAACCTTTACATGAAGAATTTCTCACGTCTCACCGTGCAGAGTGCACTGCAACACCAGTCAGAGCAGTTCATCACCACTCTGTGCCTCCAGTACAGTGAAGGAAACAGGAGCACCACTGGCACCACAAGTGCCACTGCCTGGCAGTGGGCTCCCCAGGATCTACCTGCACTGTAGAAGGTGCGTGACTTCTTCCTGACTGCTGGCAGAATTTCTGGATTCCAAAGGAACTCTTTTTTCCCCTTGGTCCCATCACTTGGTCTGCCACTTCTGGATCCCAGGACTGAGGACATCTTGTGGGACTGCTGAGCTGTAGTGTTGGCTGAAGCACCTTTGGATGGTCGGCGAGAAGCTGGGCCACACACACCAGGCCTGCAGAGGACTCTAGGGATTCCACTGAATGCTGTCTCAGTGCACATTCCACTGCTGCTGGTACTTTCTTTCTCTTCTTTCTTGTCAATCCCATCAGAGTAACAACACTCACACTGTTCACACAACCCTGACTGACCTGGGGGCTCCTGGGCAAGTTGATCCACAGAAAGTGGTGGCACAGCCTTCGTGTCACTGGGGAAATCTGACATCTGCCCACAGGCTGAGGTCAGGGGGAACTGGCTGTCAGGGGCTGCCGAGTCCTGGGAAGTTGACCCAGTTGCCTGCCAGGTGCAGTAGCTTCCATCTTCCTCCACTTTCTTGACAGGGCTGATCCTATCTTCTGTTACCAAGGTATCCACAACTTCTTGCTTTATATCTGTGCTTTGGAGTGCAGATTGGAGCACTCTGCTCCCTGCACCGTGCCCACTGACAGCAGCAGCATCTCCCCCAGAGTGCCCAGTATGCAGATATGTGTCTTCCTGCTCATCCTTGCACTCTGTAAGGAAAAAATGAAAAATAACACCCCCATCCTCACCCCCACATGCACATGGTCTGTGCTAGATGTGCCTGGGTGACATTAAAACAAAAACAAAAAAAAAAGGTGTGCCTGGGTAAGAAGTTTCAGTTGCAGGAGAAGGAAAACACAACACCATGAAACCCAAGTTAAAAGAACCAGAGAGCTTAAAACAGAGACTGACACGAGGACAGAGTGCTGCGGGGAAAGCAACAGCAAGAATGCCAAGTGGTCAGTTGGGAGGTGCTCAAACCTCTGAAATGAGAAAAGCCTCATTCCAAAAGTAAAGATATCTGCAAAAACAGCCAACTGTAAGCTACTGGAAGAGTTAACTCCAGAAACAGAGGATAAGGGGATGGCTGCATGTTCCAAATACAGTAGTGGAAAAACTGCACTGGGGTAACAAAGGTCTTTTGAAAAATCAGTGACTCAGCAAGATGTTAAAGCGACACCTTATTAAAATGAGCAAAAGAAAAACACAAGAAAATTCTGGTCTTCCGTGTCAGCCTGGATTATCTGATAAATGACATCACTTTTTATTTATAGAGGTTTCTATTTCTATCACACTCAATCTGACTAAGCAAAAAACCAGTCAATTGTACAAGCTCCTAGTAACTGCCTTCTAATAACTGAAACAGGATTTCTGCAGCTTCAGCCACAACACTTATGAATAAGACTTCCCAGATAGGCAATGAAGCTGGCTGAGGGCAAAAACAGGTGCAAAAGTCTGACCAAATGTATTAAAAAGCACAAACTGCATTACACAAAGAAAGACTGACTGCTGGAAGACAGGTCCAAAAGGAGACAGCAAAAGAAATCACACACAACAGAATACAGATGCACTATATTTACCATCTGAGATACACATTTTCAAAACAAGGAAATCAGTGGTTAACAAGATCAAATTATTGTAGTTGCATAGTTTCCTGCTTCTGTCTTTCCTCTGAAATTAATTCAGTTCTCTTAATCTTGTAAAAATGCAAAATGAAAAGTCTTGGAAGCAGCCTTCATCTTCCATGAAGATTCTCCCATCTGACTGGTGCTGTGGGGTTCCTATCCAACTAGCAGCTGTTTAAGAAAGAAATAGTGAGACAAGAAGCAGGCAGAAGCTCACTATGTTCCATAAAATTCCTTCTTTCACCAGTCTGTGCTGCCTCTGAGCTTGTCCTGCTCATTAAGTGAAAAAACCCGGTATCTTCATGTGTCATTTATTCTGTCACTCACTGCTTCAAATCAGGAATATAATTTTCAGTTCATGCTTTGATTTGAGAAGGCTTTTTACTTATTTTTACCTTTATGCAAACACCAGTATATGCTTAAGACACAAAATCCCTTTTAAAGATTTGTGCTTGTAACTACAGCAGAGACTGACACCTGGGACTTCTATAGCAGCCACAGAAACATTCCTCCAAGAAAAAGTGAATTGCTGTCTCTATTTCTAAATACACTGCAAAGGCCTCACAACACTCGAGGCTGCCAAGGGAAAGACCTGAAATGAAGGTAAGTTGAGAGAAAGACAGGACCACATAGTAACAAGTAAGGAGACACCAACACAGTTCTGTCTCCCATCATTCATTTGTCAGAAGACCAGACTGAAAACCACTTTGTCCCACTTCCAAACGTAACCTTAAACAGGAGGATTCTGACTGACTGGGAACATCATACATAGTGTTTGGAACAGCTGAGCTGCTGAAGGTGCACAAGCAAGAAGCTAAATCCTTTTTTTCTTCTCACAGTTACCTCCTTAGACTTTTCTTGGAACAAGACAACCATTTGCACATTATCAGCAAGACTTTTTAGGTTGTTTTGAGCGTTTGGTACCAAGCAACCCTAACACATGCTCAGGGAGAAACATGCAACTCCCCGGTGCAGCCCTGCACGCTCGGACAAGGAGGAGGGAACTGGACGGGGGGTGAAGGTGGGTAAGTGCAGGAGCCCCGAAGCCCAGATGCAGCGGGAGGCCCTCGGTGTGATACAAAGGGGAGGCCGCCGGCCCCCGGCTCTTTCACCGGCCGGCCAGGCGCTTTTACAACCCAGATGCTACGAGGGCCACGCAGGCACCCGGCCGAGCATTGCCCAAAACCCCCTCACGTCACCCCGGGCGAAACAGCGGCTTCCCAGGACCAGGTCACAGCGGGGTCACTGCTCGAGGTGAGGAGAGGCAGGGGCTACAGGCTGCCGGTCCTCGCCCCCCAGAGCCGCGCTGAGCACAGCCTAGAGAAGGCGGCAGGGTCGTTATCG